>JAMBLF010001567.1:0-64479 GCA_030578115.1 Leucoptera coffeella
GACGAGTCCTTTTCAGGAACATCCTTGAAGGACGATAGTCCGTTTCAGGAATATCCTTAAAGAATGATAGTCCTTCTCGGGAATAACCTTGAAGGATGAGTCCTTTTCAGGAATATCCTTGAAGGATCGGTCCCTTTTCAGGAATATCCTTGAAGGATGAGTCCTTTTCAGGAATATCCTTGAAGGATGAGTCCTTTTCAGGAACATCCTTGAAGGACGATAGTCCGTTTCAGGAATATCCTTAAAGGATGATAGTCCTTCTCGGGAATAACCTTGAAGGACGAGTCCTTTTCAGAAATATCCTTGAAGGATCGGTCCTTTTCAGGAATATCCTTGAAGGATGAGTCCTTTTCAGGAATATCCTTGAAGGATGAGTCCTTTTCAGGAATATCCTTGAAGGACGTGTCCTTTTCAGGAATATCCTTGAAGGCCGATAGTCCGTTTCAGGAATATCCTTGAAGAATGAGTCCTTCTCAGGAATATCCTTGAAGGCCGATAGTCCGTTTCAGGAATATCCTTGAAGGATGAGTCCTTTTCAGGAACATCCTTGAAGGATGAGTCCTTCTCAGGAATATCCTTGAAGGCCGATAGTCCGTTTCAGGAATATCCTTGAAGGATGAGTCCTTTTCAGGAACATCCTTGAAGGATGAGTCCTTTTCAGGAACATCCTTGAAGGACGATAGTCCGTTTCAGGAATATCCTTGAAGGATGAGTCCTTTTCAGGAATATCCTTGAAGGATGAGTCCTTTTCAGGAACATCTTTGAAGGACGCGTCCTTTTCAGGAACATCCTTGAAGGACGAGTCTTTTTCAGGAACATCCTTGAAGGACTATAGTCCGTTTCAGGAATATCCTTGAAGGATGAGTCCTTTTCAGGAACATCCTTGAAGGATGAGTCCTTTTCAGGAACATCCTTGAAGGACGATAGTCCGTTTCAGGAATATCCTTGAAGGACGCGTCCTTTTCAGGAACATCCTTGAAGGATGAGTCCTTTTCAGGAACATCCTTGAAGGACTATAGTCCGTTTCAGGAATATCCTTGAAGGACGCGTCCTTTTCAGGAATATCCTTGAAGGATGAGTCCTTTTCAGGAACATCCTTGAAGGACGATAGTCCGTTTCAGGAATATCCTTGAAGGACGTGTCCTTTTCAGGAATATCCTTGAAGGATGAGTCCTTTTCAGGAACATCTTTGAAGGACGCGTCCTTTTCAGGAACATCCTTGAAGGACGAGTCTTTTTCAGGAACATCCTTGAAGGACTATAGTCCGTTTCAGGAATATCCTTGAAGGATGAGTCCTTTTCAGGAACATCCTTGAAGGACGAGTCTTTTTCAGGAACATCCTTGAAGGACGATAGTCCGTTTCAGGAATATCCTTAAAGGATGATGGTCCTTCTCAGGAATATCCTTGAAGGACGAGTCCTTTTCAGGAACATCCTTGAAGGACGATAGTCCGTTTCAGGAATATCCTTAAAGGATGATAGTCCTTCTCGGGAATAACCTTGAAGGACGAGTCCTTTTCAGGAATATCCTTGAAGGATCGGTCCTTTTCAGGAATATCCTTGAAGGATGAGTCCTTTTCAGGAATATCCTTGAAGGATGAGTCCTTTTCAGGAACATCCTTGAAGGACGATAGTCCGTTTCAGGAATATCCTTAAAGGATGATAGTCCTTCTCGGGAATAACCTTGAAGGACGAGTCCTTTTCAGAAATATCCTTGAAGGATCGGTCCTTTTCAGGAATATCCTTGAAGGATGAGTCCTTTTCAGGAATATCCTTGAAGGATGAGTCCTTTTCAGGAATATCCTTGAAGGACGTGTCCTTTTCAGGAATATCCTTGAAGGCCGATAGTCCGTTTCAGGAATATCCTTGAAGAATGAGTCCTTCTCAGGAATATCCTTGAAGGCCGATAGTCCGTTTCAGGAATATCCTTGAAGGATGAGTCCTTTTCAGGAACATCCTTGAAGGATGAGTCCTTTTCAGGAACATCCTTGAAGGACGATAGTCCGTTTCAGGAATATCCTTGAAGGACGTGTCCTTTTCAGGAATATCCTTGAAGGATGAGTCCTTTTCAGGAACATCCTTGAAGGATGAGTCCTTTTCAGGAACATCCTTGAAGGACGATAGTCCGTTTCAGGAATATCCTTGAAGGACGATAGTCCGTTTCAGGAATATCCTTGAAGGACGTGTCCTTTTCAGGAATATCCTTGAAGGATGAGTCCTTTTCAGGAACATCCTTGAAGGATGAGTCCTTTTCAGGAACATCCTTGAAGGACGATAGTCCGTTTCAGGAATAACCTTGAAGGACGAGTCCTTTTCAGGAATATCTTTGAAGGATCGGTCCTTTTCAGGAATATCCTTGAAGGATGAGTCCTTTTCAGGAATATCCTTGAAGGCCGATAGTCCGTTTCAGGAATATCCTTGAAGAATGAGTCCTTTTCAGGAATATCCTTGAAGGCCGATAGTCCGTTTCAGGAATATCCTTGAAGGATGAGTCCTTTTCAGGAACATCCTTGAAGGATGAGTCCTTTTCAGGAACATCCTTGAAGGACGATAGTCCGTTTCAGGAATATCCTTGAAGAATGAGTCCTTTTCAGGAATATCCTTGAAGGCCGATAGTCCGTTTCAGGAATATCCTTGAAGAATGAGTCCTTTTCAGGAATATCCTTGAAGGACGATAGTCCGTTTCAGGAATATCCTTGAAGGATGAGTCCTTTTCAGGAACATCCTTGAAGGACGAGTCTTTTTCAGGAACATCCTTGAAGGACGATAGTCCGTTTCAGGAATATCCTTAAAGGATGATGGTCCTTCTCAGGAATATCCTTGAAGGACGAGTCCTTTTCAGGAACATCCTTGAAGGACGACAGTCCGTTTCAGGAATATCCTTAAAGGATGATATTCCTTCTCGGGAATAACCTTGAAGGACGAGTCCTTTTCAGGAATATCCTTGAAGGATCGGTCCTTTTCAGGAATATCCTTGAAGGATGAGTCCTTTTCAGGAATATCCTTGAAGGCCGATAGTCCGTTTCAGGAATATCCTTGAAGGATGAGTCCTTTTCAGGAATATCCTTGAAGGCCGATAGTCCGTTTCAGGAATATCCTTGAAGGATGAGTCCTTTTCAGGAATATCCTTGAAGGCCGATAGGCCGTTTCAGGAATATACTTTAAGGATGAGTCCTTTTCAGGAATATCCTTGAAGGCCGATAGTCCGTTTCAGGAATATCCTTGAAGGATGAGTCCTTTTCAGGAATATCCTTGAAGGCCGATAGTCCGTTTCAGGAATATCCTTGAAGAATGAGTCCTTTTCAGGAATATCCTTGAAGGCCGATAGTCCGTTTCAGGAATATCCTTGAAGGATGAGTCCTTTTCAGGAACATCCTTGAAAGATGAGTCCTTTTCAGGAACATCCTTGAAGGACGATAGTCCGTTTCAGGAATATCCTTGAAGGACGTGTCCTTTTCAGGAATATCCTTGAAGGATGAGTCCTTTTCAGGAACATCTTTGAAGGACGCGTCCTTTTCAGGAACATCCTTGAAGGATGAGTCCTTTTCAGGAACATCCTTGAAGGACGATAGTCCGTTTCAGGAATATCCTTGAAGGATGAGTCCTTTTCAGGAACATCCTTGAAGGACGAGTCTTTTTCAGGAACATCCTTGAAGGACGATAGTCCGTTTCAGGAATATCCTTAAAGGATGATGGTCCTTCTCAGGAATATCCTTGAAGGACGAGTCCTTTTCAGGAACATCCTTGAAGGACGATAGTCCGTTTCAGGAATATCCTTAAAGGATGATAGTCCTTCTCGGGAATAACCTTGAAGGACGAGTCCTTTTCAGGAATATCCTTGAAGGATCGGTCCTTTTCAGGAATATCCTTGAAGGATGAGTCCTTTTCAGGAATATCCTTGAAGGATGAGTCCTTTTCAGGAATATCCTTGAAGGACGAGTCCTTTTCAGGAATATCCTTGAAGGATGAGTCCTTTTCAGGAATATCCTTGAAGGATGAGTCCTTTTTAGGAATATCCTTGAAGGACGAGTCCTTTTCAGGAACATCCTTTAAGGACGATAGTCCGTTTCAGGAATATCCTTAAAGGATGATAGTCCTTCTCGGGAATGACCTTGAAGGACGAGTCCTTTTCAGGAACATCTTTGAAGGACGCGTCCTTTTCAGGAATATCCTTGAAGGCCGATAGTCCGTTTCAGGAATATCCTTGAAGGATGAGTCCTTTTCAGGAATATCCTTGAAGGCCGATAGTCCGTTTCAGGAATATCCTTGAAGGATGAGTCCTTTTCAGGAATATCCTTGAAGGCTAATAGTCCGTTTCAGGAATATCCTTGAAGGATGAGTCCTTTTCAGGAATATCCTTGAAGGCCGATAGTCCGTTTCAGGAATATCCTTGAAGGATGAGTCCTTTTCAGGAATATCCTTGAAGGATGAGTCTTTTTCAGGAATATCCTTGAAGGCCGATAGTCCGTTTCAGGAATATCCTTGAAGGATAAGTCCTTTTCAGGAATATCCTTGAAGGCCGATAGTCCGTTTCAGGAATATCCTTGAAGGATGAGTCCTTTTCAGGAATATCCTTGAAGGCCGATAGTCCGTTTCAGGAATATCCTTGAAGAATGAGTCCTTTTCAGGAACATCCTTGAAGGATGAGTCCTTTTCAGGAACATCTTTGAAGGACGCGTCCTTTTCAGGAACATCCTTGAAGGACGAGTCTTTTTCAGGAACATCCTTGAAGGACGAGTCTTTTTCAGGAACATCCTTGAAGGACTATAGTCCGTTTCAGGAATATCCTTGAAGGATGAGTCCTTTTCAGGAACATCCTTGAAGGATGAGTCCTTTTCAGGAACATCCTTGAAGGACGATAGTCCGTTTCAGGAATATCCTTAAAGGATGAGTCCTTTTCAGGAATATCCTTGAAGGACTATAGTCCGTTTCAGGAATATCCTTGAAGGATGAGTCCTTTTCAGGAACATCCTTGAAGGATGAGTCCTTTTCAGGAACATCCTTGAAGGACGATAGTCAGTTTCAGGAATATCCTTGAAGGATGAGTCCTTTTCAGGAATATCCTTGAAGGATGAGTCCTTTTCAGGAACATCTTTGAAGGACGCGTCCTTTTCAGGAACATCCTTGAAGGACGAGTCTTTTTCAGGAACATCCTTGAAGGACTATAGTCCGTTTCAGGAATATCCTTGAAGGATGAGTCCTTTTCAGGAACATCCTTGAAGGATGAGTCCTTTTCAGGAACATCCTTGAAGGACGATAGTCCGTTTCAGGAATATCCTTGAAGGACGCGTCCTTTTCAGGAACATCCTTGAAGGATGAGTCCTTTTCAGGAACATCCTTGAAGGACTATAGTCCGTTTCAGGAATATCCTTGAAGGACGCGTCCTTTTCAGGAATATCCTTGAAGGATGAGTCCTTTTCAGGAACATCCTTGAAGGACGATAGTCCTTTTCAGGAACATCTTTGAAGGACGCGTCCTTTTCAGGAACATCCTTGAAGGACGAGTCTTTTTCAGGAACATCCTTGAAGGACTATAGTCCGTTTCAGGAATATCCTTGAAGGATGAGTCCTTTTCAGGAACATCCTTGAAGGACGAGTCTTTTTCAGGAACATCCTTGAAGGACGATAGTCCGTTTCAGGAATATCCTTAAAGGATGATGGTCCTTCTCAGGAATATCCTTGAAGGACGAGTCCTTTTCAGGAACATCCTTGAAGGACGATAGTCCGTTTCAGGAATATCCTTAAAGGATGATAGTCCTTCTCGGGAATAACCTTGAAGGACGAGTCCTTTTCAGGAATATCCTTGAAGGATCGGTCCTTTTCAGGAATATCCTTGAAGGATGAGTCCTTTTCAGGAATATCCTTGAAGGATGAGTCCTTTTCAGGAACATCCTTGAAGGACGATAGTCCGTTTCAGGAATATCCTTAAAGGATGATAGTCCTTCTCGGGAATAACCTTGAAGGACGAGTCCTTTTCAGAAATATCCTTGAAGGATCGGTCCTTTTCAGGAATATCCTTGAAGGATGAGTCCTTTTCAGGAATATCCTTGAAGGATGCGTCCTTTTCAGGAATATCCTTGAAGGACGTGTCCTTTTCAGGAATATCCTTGAAGGCCGATAGTCCGTTTCAGGAATATCCTTGAAGAATGAGTCCTTCTCAGGAATATCCTTGAAGGCCGATAGTCCGTTTCAGGAATATCCTTGAAGGATGAGTCCTTTTCAGGAACATCCTTGAAGGATGAGTCCTTTTCAGGAACATCCTTGAAGGACGATAGTCCGTTTCAGGAATATCCTTGAAGGACGTGTCCTTTTCAGGAATATCCTTGAAGGATGAGTCCTTTTCAGGAACATCCTTGAAGGATGAGTCCTTTTCAGGAACATCCTTGAAGGACGATAGTCCGTTTCAGGAATATCCTTGAAGGACGATAGTCCGTTTCAGGAATATCCTTGAAGGACGTGTCCTTTTCAGGAATATCCTTGAAGGATGAGTCCTTTTCAGGAACATCCTTGAAGGATGAGTCCTTTTCAGGAACATCCTTGAAGGACGATAGTCCGTTTCAGGAATAACCTTGAAGGACGAGTCCTTTTCAGGAATATCTTTGAAGGATCGGTCCTTTTCAGGAATATCCTTGAAGGATGAGTCCTTTTCAGGAATATCCTTGAAGGATGAGTCCTTTTCAGGAATATCCTTGAAGGACGAGTCCTTTTCAGGAATATCCTTGAAGGATGAGTCCTTTTCAGGAATATCCTTGAAGGATGAGTCCTTTTTAGGAATATCCTTGAAGGACGAGTCCTTTTCAGGAACATCCTTTAAGGACGATAGTCCGTTTCAGGAATATCCTTAAAGGATGATAGTCCTTCTCGGGAATGACCTTGAAGGACGAGTCCTTTTCAGGAACATCTTTGAAGGACGCGTCCTTTTCAGGAATATCCTTGAAGGCCGATAGTCCGTTTCAGGAATATCCTTGAAGGATGAGTCCTTTTCAGGAATATCCTTGAAGGCCGATAGTCCGTTTCAGGAATATCCTTGAAGGATGAGTCCTTTTCAGGAATATCCTTGAAGGCTAATAGTCCGTTTCAGGAATATCCTTGAAGGATGAGTCCTTTTCAGGAATATCCTTGAAGGCCGATAGTCCGTTTCAGGAATATCCTTGAAGGATGAGTCCTTTTCAGGAATATCCTTGAAGGATGAGTCCTTTTCAGGAATATCCTTGAAGGATGAGTCTTTTTCAGGAATATCCTTGAAGGCCGATAGTCCGTTTCAGGAATATCCTTGAAGAATGAGTCCTTTTCAGGAACATCCTTGAAGGATGAGTCCTTTTCAGGAACATCTTTGAAGGACGCGTCCTTTTCAGGAACATCCTTGAAGGACGAGTCTTTTTCAGGAACATCCTTGAAGGACGAGTCTTTTTCAGGAACATCCTTGAAGGACTATAGTCCGTTTCAGGAATATCCTTGAAGGATGAGTCCTTTTCAGGAATATCCTTGAAGGACGAGTCCTTTTCAGAAATATCCTTGAAGGACGATAGTCAGTTTCAGGAATATCCTTGAAGGATGAGTCCTTTTCAGGAATATCCTTGAAGGATGAGTCCTTTTCAGGAACATCTTTGAAGGACGCGTCCTTTTCAGGAACATCCTTGAAGGACGAGTCTTTTTCAGGAACATCCTTGAAGGACTATAGTCCGTTTCAGGAATATCCTTGAAGGATGAGTCCTTTTCAGGAACATCCTTGAAGGATGAGTCCTTTTCAGGAACATCCTTGAAGGACGATAGTCCGTTTCAGGAATATCCTTGAAGGACGCGTCCTTTTCAGGAACATCCTTGAAGGATGAGTCCTTTTCAGGAACATCCTTGAAGGACTATAGTCCGTTTCAGGAATATCCTTGAAGGACGCGTCCTTTTCAGGAATATCCTTGAAGGATGAGTCCTTTTCAGGAACATCCTTGAAGGACGATAGTCCGTTTCAGGAATATCCTTGAAGGACGTGTCCTTTTCAGGAACATCTTTGAAGGACGCGTCCTTTTCAGGAACATCCTTGAAGGACGAGTCTTTTTCAGGAACATCCTTGAAGGACTATAGTCCGTTTCAGGAATATCCTTGAAGGATGAGTCCTTTTCAGGAACATCCTTGAAGGACGAGTCTTTTTCAGGAACATCCTTGAAGGACGATAGTCCGTTTCAGGAATATCCTTAAAGGATGATGGTCCTTCTCAGGAATATCCTTGAAGGACGAGTCCTTTTCAGGAACATCCTTGAAGGACGATAGTCCGTTTCAGGAATATCCTTAAAGGATGATAGTCCTTCTCGGGAATAACCTTGAAGGACGAGTCCTTTTCAGGAATATCCTTGAAGGATCGGTCCTTTTCAGGAATATCCTTGAAGGATGAGTCCTTTTCAGGAATATCCTTGAAGGATGAGTCCTTTTCAGGAATATCCTTGAAGGACGTGTCCTTTTCAGGAATATCCTTGAAGGCCGATAGTCCGTTTCAGGAATATCCTTGAAGAATGAGTCCTTCTCAGGAATATCCTTGAAGGCCGATAGTCCGTTTCAGGAATATCCTTGAAGGATGAGTCCTTTTCAGGAACATCCTTGAAGGATGAGTCCTTTTCAGGAACATCCTTGAAGGACGATAGTCCGTTTCAGGAATATCCTTGAAGGACGTGTCCTTTTCATGAATATCCTTGAAGGATGAGTCCTTTTCAGGAACATCCTTGAAGGATGAGTCCTTTTCAGGAACATCCTTGAAGGACGATAGTCCGTTTCAGGAATATCCTTGAAGGACGATAGTCCGTTTCAGGAATATCCTTGAAGGACGTGTCCTTTTCAGGAATATCCTTGAAGGATGAGTCCTTTTCAGGAACATCCTTGAAGGATGAGTCCTTTTCAGGAACATCCTTGAAGGACGATAGTCCGTTTCAGGAATATCCTTGAAGGACGTGTCCTTTTCAGGAATATCCTTGAAGGATGAGTCCTTTTCAGGAACATCCTTGAAGGACGATAGTCCGTTTCAGGAATATCCTTGAAGGATGATAGTCCGTTTCAGGAATATCCTTGAAGGATGAGTCCTTTTCAGGAACATCTTTGAAGGACGAGTCCTTTTCAGGAAGATCCTTGAAGGATGAGTCCTTTTCAGGAACATCCTTGAAGGACGATAGTCCGTTTCAGGAATATCCTTGAAGGATGAGTCCTTTTCAGGAACATCCTTGAAGGACGAGTCTTTTTCAGGAACATCCTTGAAGGACGATAGTCCGTTTCAGGAATATCCTTAAAGGATGATGGTCCTTCTCAGGAATATCCTTGAAGGACGAGTCCTTTTCAGGAACATCCTTGAAGGATGATAGTCCTTCTCGGGAATAACCTTGAAGGACGAGTCCTTTTCAGGAACATCCTTGAAGGACGAGTACTTTTCAGGAATATCCTTGAATGACGAGTGAAAGAAAGAATAATAAAATAAAAAGAATTTAATTAGAAGAAAATATTTACAAATAAAAATAAGAACAATTAAACAGATTTATGCTTATCTGGCGGATTTGTTTGATCGAGTCTTGGCACTTGCCATAACCAAGCACACATATCTCCAATAAATATAGTGAGCGCTCACCAATGATGGCTCTATAGTCAATGCCGGCGCTCTCACTCAGTAACTTCAAGTCAATCAGTGCCTCTTTCAGACCCCACTTCTTAAGCAGAGCCTCTACCGATCAATCTGAGCTTCTCTCCTGGTAAGAACACAGGAATCGGGCGTCAGTTCCTTCCAGCAAGTAAGCAACGGTGGCGATCACCTCTTCGAAGTGAGTGGGATCGTAGAAACAGTCCGAAGCCAAAACCAGGTCGAGTGACCTCAGGGAGTGCAGATCGGCGAGGAACAGGCCCCAGGTGAGACCGACGATGCGCACGTCACGTTCAGGCACTAGTCCGTTGGCTTCGCAGTAGGACGCCAAGTGTTGCAGAGAACGCGGCAGCGCGACGCTGTCTGTTAAGGTTATCGCTGCGTCCAAAGATACCAAGCGAGAACGGGAGCCGAAGGCCACGTTTAGAAAGAGTAACCGACCGTCAATAACTCGGGAATAACCGCTTCTAGAAACTCTCCGCGAGTATCGCCGTTGCTGTTTGACTTCCCACGGAACACAAACTTCTTCAATGTACTATTCAGAGGAACACCATCGCTCATTGCATAAGCATTTCTTCTAAGTTCGATAAATACAGAATTGCTCTAGATATTTTTATAATTTTTCTATATTATATCACGTCACGTCTCTCTTCCAGTCCGAATCCCTCCCAAAATTATTTTTCTCCATAGACAATCCCGATTTTTTCCTTTCAATGTCAATTCTGTCAGATCGCCTTCATAAAAAAGTATATAGACTCCTTTCATGTCAAGGATTAAATAGAATCGTATCCAAGGCTCAACCCGACAAAATTGAGCTTAAAAAGTTAACACAATTTCTTTATAGACTTTCACGATAGAGGTCTAAAAATACTTTTTAGATGAAAGGAATGACCTAAGTCTCGTTAACATATAAAAATATATCGTTGTATAGATTCTGCATAACCTCACTTTCAAAACGTAAATAAACAAATTCCAGGACAAAATCATTGAGATGATTAATTGCATAAAAATACAAGAAATGATGAAAATACCTAACACAAAATACTAAATCCACCGTTAGTAAGTTATATAATAATAATAACTTATGCTAAATGAACGTGAGTAATGAAAATTTCTAGAACCTATTAAAATTTAGGATATACCACGTTACAAGGACATTCCTGAAAAGGACTATCGTCCTTCAAGGATATTCCTGAAAAGGACTATCTTTCTTCAAGAATATTGCTGAAGAGGACTATCTTCCTTTAAGGACATTCCTGAAAAGGACTTATCCTTCAAGGATATTCCTGAAAAGGATTATCGTCCTTCAAGGATATTCCTGAAAAGTATTATATTCCTTCAAGGACATTCCTGAAAAGGACTTTCGTCCCTCAAGGACATTCCTAAAAAGGACTATTGTCCTTCAAGGATATTCATGAAAAAGACTATCATTTTCAAGGATGTTTCTGAAAAGGACTATTCTCCTTTAAGGACATTCCTGAAAAGGACTATCGTCCATTAAGGATATTCCTGAAAAGGACTATTGTCCTTCAAGGATATTCCTGAAAAGGACTATCATCCTTCAAGGATATTCCTGAAAAGGACTATCGTCCTTCAAGGACATTCGTGAAAAGGACTATCGTCCTTCAAGGATATTCCTGAAAAGGACTATCGTCCTTCAAGGACATTCCTGAAAAGGACTATCGTCCTTCAAGGATATTCCTGAGAAGAACTATCGTCCTTTAAGGATATTCCTGAAAAGGACTATCATTCTTCAAGGATATTCCTGCAAAGAACTTATCCTTCAAGGACATTCCTGAAAAGGACTATCGTCCTTCAAGGACATTCCTGAAAAGGACTTTCGTCCTTCAAGGATATTCCTGCAAAGAACTTATCCTTCAAGGACATTCCTGAAAAGGACTATCGTCCTTCAAGGACATTCCTGAAAAGGATTTTCGTCCTTCAAGGATATTCCTGAAAAGGACTATCATTCTTTAAGGATTTTCCTAAAAAGGACTATCGTCCTTCAAGGACATTCCTGAAAAGGACTTTCGTCCTTCAAGGACATTCCTGAAAAGGACTATTGTCCTTCAAGGATATTCCTGAAAAGGACTATCGTCCTTCAAGGATATTCCTGAAAAGGACTATCGTCCTTCAAGGACATTTCTGAAAAAACAATCGTCCTTTAAGGACATTTCTGAAAAGGACTATCGTCCTTCAAGGACATTCCTGAAAAGGACTATCGTCCTTCAAGGATATTGCTGAAAAGGACTCATCCTTCAAGGATATTGCTGGAGAGGACTATCTTCCTTTAAGGACATTCCTGAAAAGGACTTATTCTTCAAGGATATTCCTGAAAACTATTATCTTCCTTCACTTCAAGGACATTCCTGAAAAGGACTTTCGTCCCTCAAGGACATTCCTGAAAAGAACTATTGTCCTTCAAAGATATTCATGAAAAAGACTATCATTTTTCAAGGATGTTTCTGAAAAGGACTATTCTCCTTCAAGGAAATTCCTGAAAAGGACTATTGTCCTTCAAGAATAATCCTGAAAAGGACTATCATCCTTCAAGGATATTCCTGAAAAGGACTATCGTCCTTCAAGGATATTCCTGAAAAGGACTATCGTCTTTCAAGGATATTCCTGAAAAGGACTATCGTCCTTCAAGGATATTACTGTAAAGGACTATCGTCCTTCCAGGATATTCCAGAAAAGGACTATCATTCTTTAAGGATTTTCCTGAAAAAGACTATCATTCTTCAAGGATATTCCTAAAAAGGACTATCGTCCTTCAAGGATATTGCTGAAAAGGACTCATCCTTCAAGGATAATTCTGAAAAGGACTATCATTCTTTAAGGATATTCCTGAAAAGAACTATCATCCTTAAAGGATATTGCAGAAAAGGACTATCTTCCTTCAAGGATATTCCTGAAAAGGACAATCGTCTCTAAAGGAAATTCCTGAAAAGGACTATCGTCCTTCAAGGATATTCCTGAAAAAGACTATCGTCCTTCAAGGACATTCCTGAAAAGGACTATCGTCCTTCAAGAACATTTCTGAAAAGGACTATTGTCCTTCAAGGACATTTCTGAAAAGGACTATCGTCCTTCAAGGACATTCCTGAAAAGGACTATCGTCCTTCAAGGACATTCCTGAAAAGGACTATCGTCCTTCAAGGACATTCCTGAAAAGGACTAATGTCCTTCAAGGACATTCCTGAAAAGGACTATCGTCCTTCAAGAACATTCCTGAAAAGGACTATCGTCCTTCAAGGACATTCCTGAAAAGGACTATCGTCCTTCAAGGACATTCCTGAAAAGGACTATCGTCCTTCAAGGACATTCCTGAAAAGGACTATCGTCCTTCAAGGACATTCCTGAAAAGGACTATCGTCCTTCAAGGACATTCCTGAAAAGGACTATCGTCCTTCAAGGACATTCCTGAAAAGGACTATTGTCCTTTAAAGATATTCATGAAAAAGACTATCATTTTTCCAGGATGTTTCTGAAAAGGACTATTCTCCTTTAAGGACATTCCTGAAAAGGACTATCGTCCTTCAAGGATATTCCTGAAAAGGACTATTGTCCTTCAAGAATATTCCTGAAAAGGACTATCATCCTTCAAGGATATTCCTGAAAAGGACTATCGTCCTTCAAGGACATTCGTGAAAAGGACTATCGTCCTTCAAGGATATTCGTGAAAAGGACTATCGTCCTTCAAGGATATTCCTGAAAAGGACTATCGTCCTTCAAGGACATTCCTGAAAAGGACTATCGTCCTTCAAGGATATTCCTGAGAAGAACTATCGTCCTTTAAGGATATTCCTGAAAAGGACTATCATTCTTCAAGGATATTCCTGCAAAGAACTTATCCTTCAAGGACATTCCTGAAAAGGACTATCGTCCTTCAAGGACATTCCTGAAAAGGACTTTCGTCCTTCAAGGATATTCCTGCAAAGAACTTATCCTTCAAGGACATTCCTGAAAAGGACTATCGTCCTTCAAGGACATTCCTGAAAAGGACTTTCGTCCTTCAAGGATATTCCTGAAAAGGACTATCATTCTTTAAGGATTTTCCTAAAAAGGACTATCGTCCTTCAAGGACATTCCTGAAAAGGACTTTCGTCCTTCAAGGACATTCCTGAAAAGGACTATTGTCCTTCAAGGATATTCCTGAAAAGGACTATCGTCCTTCAAGGATATTCCTGAAAAGGACTATCGTCCTTCAAGGACATTTCTGAAAAAACAATCGTCCTTTAAGGACATTTCTGAAAAGGACTATCGTCCTTCAAGGACATTCCTGAAAAGGACTATCGTCCTTTAAGGACATTCCTGAAAAGGACTTATTCTTCAAGGATATTCCTGAAAAGTATTATCTTCCTTCACTTCAAGGACATTCCTGAAAAGGACTTTCGTCCCTCAAGGACATTCCTGAAAAGAACTATTGTCCTTCAAAGATATTCATGAAAAAGACTATCGTCTTTCAAGGATATTCCTGAAAAGGACTATCGTCCTTCAAGGATATTACTGTAAAGGACTATCGTCCTTCCAGGATATTCCAGAAAAGGACTATCATTCTTTAAGGATTTTCCTGAAAAAGACTATCATTCTTCAAGGATATTCCTAAAAAGGACTATCGTCCTTCAAGGATATTGCTGAAAAGGACTCATCCTTCAAGGATAATTCTGAAAAGGACTATCATTCTTTAAGGATATTCCTGAAAAGAACTATCATCCTTAAAGGATATTGCAGAAAAGGACTATCTTCCTTCAAGGATATTCCTGAAAAGGACAATCGTCTCTAAAGGAAATTCCTGAAAAGGACTATCGTCCTTCAAGGATATTCCTGAAAAAGACTATCGTCCTTCAAGGACATTCCTGAAAAGGACTATCGTCCTTCAAGAACATTTCTGAAAAGGACTATTGTCCTTCAAGGACATTTCTGAAAAGGACTATCGTCCTTCAAGGACATTCCTGAAAAGGACTATCGTCCTTCAAGGACATTCCTGAAAAGGACTATCGTCCTTCAAGGACATTCCTGAAAAGGACTAATGTCCTTCAAGGATATTCCTGAAAAGGACTATCGTCTTTCAAGAACATTCCTGAAAAGGACTATCGTCCTTCAAGGACATTCCTGAAAAGGACTATCGTCCTTCAAGGACATTCCTGAAAAGGACTATCGTCCTTCAAGGACATTCCTGAAAAGGACTATCGTCCTTCAAGGACATTCCTGAAAAGGACTATCGTCCTTCAAGGACATTCCTGAAAAGGACTATCGTCCTTCAAGGACATTCCTGAAAAGGACTATTGTCCTTTAAAGATATTCATGAAAAAGACTATCATTTTTCCAGGATGTTTCTGAAAAGGACTATTCTCCTTTAAGGACATTCCTGAAAAGGACTATCGTCCTTCAAGGATATTCCTGAAAAGGACTATTGTCCTTCAAGAATATTCCTGAAAAGGACTATCATCCTTCAAGGATATTCCTGAAAAGGACTATCGTCCTTCAAGGACATTCGTGAAAAGGACTATCGTCCTTCAAGGATATTCGTGAAAAGGACTATCGTCCTTCAAGGATATTCCTGAAAAGGACTATCGTCCTTCAAGGACATTCCTGAAAAGGACTATCGTCCTTCAAGGATATTCCTGAGAAGAACTATCGTCCTTTAAGGATATTCCTGAAAAGGACTATCATTCTTCAAGGATATTCCTGCAAAGAACTTATCCTTCAAGGACATTCCTGAAAAGGACTATCGTCCTTCAAGGACATTCCTGAAAAGGACTTTCGTCCTTCAAGGATATTCCTGCAAAGAACTTATCCTTCAAGGACATTCCTGAAAAGGACTATCGTCCTTCAAGGACATTCCTGAAAAGGACTTTCGTCCTTCAAGGATATTCCTGAAAAGGACTATCATTCTTTAAGGATTTTCCTAAAAAGGACTATCGTCCTTCAAGGACATTCCTGAAAAGGACTTTCGTCCTTCAAGGACATTCCTGAAAAGGACTATTGTCCTTCAAGGATATTCCTGAAAAGGACTATCGTCCTTCAAGGATATTCCTGAAAAGGACTATCGTCCTTCAAGGACATTTCTGAAAAAACAATCGTCCTTTAAGGACATTTCTGAAAAGGACTATCGTCCTTCAAGGACATTCCTGAAAAGGACTATCGTCCTTTAAGGACATTCCTGAAAAGGACTTATTCTTCAAGGATATTCCTGAAAAGTATTATCTTCCTTCACTTCAAGGACATTCCTGAAAAGGACTTTCGTCCCTCAAGGACATTCCTGAAAAGAACTATTGTCCTTCAAAGATATTCATGAAAAAGACTATCATTTTTCAAGGATGTTTCTGAAAAGGACTATTCTCCTTCAAGGAAATTCCTGAAAAGGACTATTGTCCTTCAAGAATAATCCTGAAAAGGACTATCATCCTTCAAGGATATTCCTGAAAAGGACTATCGTCCTTCAAGGATATTCCTGAAAAGGACTATCGTCTTTCAAGGATATTCCTGAAAAGGACTATCGTCCTTCAAGGATATTACTGTAAAGGACTATCGTCCTTCCAGGATATTCCAGAAAAGGACTATCATTCCTTAAGGATTTTCCTGAAAAAGACTATCATTCTTCAAGGATATTCCTAAAAAGGACTATCGTCCTTCAAGGATATTGCTGAAAAGGACTCATCCTTCAAGGATAATTCTGAAAAGGACTATCATTCTTTAAGGATATTCCTGAAAAGAACTATCATCCTTAAAGGATATTGCAGAAAAGGACTATCTTCCTTCAAGGATATTCCTGAAAAGGACAATCGTCTCTAAAGGAAATTCCTGAAAAGGACTATCGTCCTTCAAGGATATTCCTGAAAAAGACTATCGTCCTTCAAGGACATTCCTGAAAAGGACTATCGTCCTTCAAGAACATTTCTGAAAAGGACTATTGTCCTTCAAGGACATTTCTGAAAAGGACTATCGTCCTTCAAGGACATTCCTGAAAAGGACTATCGTCCTTCAAGGACATTCCTGAAAAGGACTATCGTCCTTCAAGGACATTCCTGAAAAGGACTATTGTCCTTCAAGGACATTCCTGAAAAGGACTATCGTCCTTCAAGAACATTCCTGAAAAGGACTATCGTCCTTCAAGGACATTCCTGAAAAGGACTATCGTCCTTCAAGGACATTCCTGAAAAGGACTATCGTCCTTCAAGGACATTCCTGAAAAGGACTATCGTCCTTCAAGGACATTCCTGAAAAGGACTTTCGTCCTTCAAGGACATTCCTGAAAAGGACTATCGTCCTTCAAGGACATTCCTGAAAAGAACTATTGTCCTTTAAAGATATTCATGAAAAAGACTATCATTTTTCCAGGATGTTTCTGAAAAGGACTATTCTCCTTTAAGGACATTCCTGAAAAGGACTATCGTCCTTCAAGGATATTCCTGAAAAGGACTATTGTCCTTCAAGAATATTCCTGAAAAGGACTATCATCCTTCAAGGATATTCCTGAAAAGGACTATCGTCCTTCAAGGACATTCGTGAAAAGGACTATCGTCCTTCAAGGATATTCGTGAAAAGGACTATCGTCCTTCAAGGATATTTCTGAAAAAGACTATCGTCCTTCACGGACATTCCTGAAAAGGACTATCGTCCTTCAAGGACATTCCTGAAAAGGACTATCGTCCAACGAGGACATTCCTGAAAAGGACTATCGTCCTTCAAGGATATTCCTGAAAAGGACTACCATTCTTTAAGGGTTTTCCTGAAAAGGACTATCATTCTTTAAGGATTTTCCTGAAAAGGACTATCGTCCTTCAAGGACATTCCTGAAAAGGACTTTCGTCCTTCAAGGACATTCCTGAAAAGGACTATTGTCCTTCAAGGATATTCCTGAAAAGGACTATCGTCCTTCAAGGACATTTCTGAAAAAACAATCGTCCTTTAAGGACATTTCTGAAAAGGACTATCGTCCTTCAAGGATATTCCTGAAAAGGACAATCGTCCTTAAACGACATTTCTGAAAAGGACTATCGTCCTTCAAGGATATTGCTGAAAAGGACATATTTTTCAAGGATATTGCTGGAGAGGACTATCTTCCTTTAAGGACATTCCTGAAAAGGACTTATTCTTCAAGGATATTCCTGAAAAGGATTATCGTCCTTCAAGGATATTCCTGAAAAGTATTATCTTCCTTCACTTCAAGGACATTCCTGAAAAGGACTTTCGTCCCTCAAGGACATTCCTGACAAGAACTATTATCCTTCAAAGATATTCATGAAAAAGACTATCATTTTTCAAGGATGTTTCTGAAAAGGACTATTCTCCTTCAAGGATATTCCTGAAAAGGACTATTGTCCTTCAAGAATAATCCTGAAAAGGACTATCGTCCTTCAAGGATATTCCTGAAAAGGACTATCGTCCTTCAAGGATATTCCTGAAAAGTATTATCTTCCTTCACTTCAAGGACATTCCTGAAAAGGACTTTCGTCCCTCAAGGACATTCCTGACAAGAACTATTATCCTTCAAAGATATTCATGAAAAAGACTATCATTTTTCAAGGATGTTTCTGAAAAGGACTATTCTCCTTCAAGGATATTCCTGAAAAGGACTATTGTCCTTCAAGAATAATCCTGAAAAGGACTATCGTCCTTCAAGGATATTCCTGAAAAGGACTATCGTCCTTCAAGGATATTCCTGAAAAGGACTATCGTCTTTCAAGGATATTCCTGAAAAGGATTATCGTCCTTCAAGGATATTACTGTAAACGACTATCGTCCTTCCAGGATATTCCAGAAAAGGACTATCATTTTTAAAGGATTTTCCTGAAAAAGACTATCATTCTTCAAGGATATTCCTAAAAAGGACGATCGTCCTTCAAGGACATTCCTGAAAAGGACTATCGTCCTTCAAGGACATTCCTGAAAAGGACTATCGTCCTTCAAGGACATTCCTGAAAAGGACTATCGTCTTTCAAGGATATTCCTGAAAAGGATTATCGTCCTTCAAGGATATTACTGTAAAGGACTATCGTCCTTCCAGGATATTCCAGAAAAGGACTATCATTTTTAAAGGATTTTCCTGAAAAAGACTATCATTCTTCAAGGACATTCCTGAAAAGGACTATTGTCCTTCAAAGATATTCATGAAAAAGACTATCATTTTTCCAGGATGTTTCTGAAAAGGACTTTCTCCTTTAAGGACATTCCTGAAAAGGACTATCGTCCTTCAAGGATATTCCTGAAAAGGACTATTGTCCTTCAAGAATATTCCTGAAAAGGACTATCATCCTTCAAGGATATTCCTGAAAAGGACTATCATCCTTCAAGGATATTGCTGAAAAGGACTCATCCTTCAAGGATATTGCTGGAGAGGACTATCTTCCTTTAAGGACATTCCTGAAAAGGACTTATTCTTCAAGGATATTCCTGAAAAGTATTATCTTCCTTCACTTCAAGGACATTCCTGAAAAGGACTTTCGTCCCTCAAGGACATTCCTGAAAAGAACTATTGTCCTTCAAAGATATTCATGAAAAAGACTATCATTTTTCAAGGATGTTTCTGAAAAGGACTATTCTCCTTCAAGGATATTCCTGAAAAGCACTATTGTCCTTCAAGAATAATCCTGAAAAGGACTATCGTCCTTCAAGGATATTCCTGAAAAGGACTATCGTCCTTCAAGGATATTCCTGAAAAGGACTATCGTCTTTCAAGGATATTCCTGAAAAGGACTATCGTCCTTCAAGGATATTACTGTAAAGGACTAACGTCCTTCCAGGATATTCCAGAAAAGAACTATCATTCTTTAAGGATTTTCCTGAAAAAGACTATCGTTTTTCAAGGATATTCCTAAAAAGGACTATCGTCCTTCAAGGATATTGCTGAAAAGGACTCATCCTTCAAGGATAATTCTGAAAAGGACTATCATTCTTTAAGGATATTCCTGAAAAGGACTATCATCCTTCAAGGATATTCCTGAAAAGGACTATCGTCCTTCAAGGATATTCCTGAAAAGGACAATCGTCTCTAAAGGAAATTCCTGAAAAGGACTATCGTCCTTCAAGGATATTCCTGAAAAAGACTATCGTTCTTCAAGGACATTCCTGAAAAGGACTATCGTCCTTCAAGGACATTCCTGAAAAGGACTATCGTCCTTCAAGGACATTCCTGAAAAGGACTATCGTCCTTCAAGGACATTCCTGAAAAGGACTATCGTCCTTCAAGGACATTCCTGAAAAGGACTATTGTCCTTCAAGGACATTCCTGAAAAGGACTATTGTCCTTCAAGGATATTCCTGAAAAGGACTATTGTCCTTCAAGGATATTCCTGAAAAGGACTATCGTCCTTCAAGGATATTCCTGAAAAGGACTATCGTCCTTCAAGGACATTCCTGAAAAGGACTATCGTCCTTCAAGGATATTCGTGAAAAGGACTATCGTCCTTCAAGGATATTCCTGAAAAAGACTATCGTCCTTCAAGGACATTCCTGAAAAGGACTATCGTCCTTCAAGGACATTCCTGAAAAGGACTATCGTCCTACGAGGACATTCCTGAAAAGGACTATCTTCCTTCAAGGACATTCCTGAAAAGGACTATCGTCCTTCAAGGATATTCCTGAAATGGACTATCGTCCTTCAAGGATATTGCTGAAAAGGACTCATCCTTCAAGGATATTCTGAAAAGGACTATTATTCTTTAAGGAAATTCCTGAAAAGGACTATCGTCCTTAAAGGATATTGCTGAAAAGGACTATCTTCCTTCAAGGATATTCCTGAAAAGGACTATCGTCTCTAAAGGAAATTCCTGAAAAGGACTATCATCCTTCAAGGATATTCCTGAAAAGGACTATCTTCCTTCAAGGATATTCCTGAAAAGGACAATCGTCCTTTAAGGATATTCCTGAAAAGGACTATCGTCCTTCAAGGATATTCCTGAAAAAGACTATCGTCCTTCAAGGACATTCCTGAAAAGGACTATCGTCCTTCAAGGACATTCCTGAAAAGGACTATCGTCCTTCAAGGACATTCCTGAAAAGGACTATCGTCCTTCAAGGATATTCCTGAAAAGGACTATCGTCCTTCAAGGATAATTCTGAAAAGGACTATCATCCTTCAAGGATATTTCTGAAAAGGACTATCGTCCTTCAAGGATATTCCTGAAAAGGACAATCGTCGCTAAAGGAAATTCCTGAAAAGGACTATCGTCCTTCAAGGATATTCCTAAAAAGGACTATCGTCCTTCAAGGACATTCCTGAAAAGGACTATCGTCCTTCAAGGACATTCCTGAAAAGGACTATCGTCCTTCAAGGACATTCCTGAAAAGGACTATTCGTCCTTCAAGGACATTCCTGAAAAGGACTATCGTCCTTCAAGGACATTCCTGAAAAGGACTATCGTCCTTCAAGGACATTCCTGAAAAGGACTATTGTCCTTCAAGGATATTCATGAAAAAGACTATCATTTTTCAAGGATGTTTCTGAAAAGGACAATCGTCCTTTAAGGACATTCCTGAAAAGGACTATCGTCCTTCAAGGATATTCCTGAAAAAGACTATCGTCCTTCAAGGATATTCCTGAAAAGGACTATCATCCTTCAAGGATATTCCTGAAAAGGACTATCGTCCTTCAAGGACATTCCTGAAAAGGACTATCGTCCTTCAAGGATATTCTGAAAAGGACTATCGTCCTTCAAGGACATTCCTGAAAAGGACTATCGTCCTTCAAGGACATTCCTGAAAAGGACTATCGTCCTTCAAGGACATTCCTGAAAAGGACTATCGTCCTTCAAGGACATTCCTGAAAAGGACTATCGTTCTTCAAGGATATTCCTGAAAAGGACTATCGTCCTTCAAGGATATTCCTGAAAAGGACTATCGTCCTTCAAGGATATTCCTGAAAAGGACTATCGTCCTTCAAGGATATTCCTGAAAAGGACTATCGTCCTTCAAGGATAATTCTGAAAAGGACTATCGTCCTTCAAGGACATTCCTGAAAAGGACTATCGTCCTTCAAGGATATTCCTGAAAAGGACTATCGTCCTTCAAGGATATTCCTGAAAAAGACTATCGTCCTTCAAGGACATTCCTGAAAAGGACTGAAAATATCGTCCTTCAAGGACATTCCTGAAAAGGACTATCGTCCTTCAAGGACATTCCTGAAAAGGACTATCGTCCTTCAAGGACATTCCTGAAAAGGACTATCGTCCTTCAAGGACATTCCTGAAAAGGACTATCGTCCTTCAAGGACATTCCTGAAAAGGACTATCGTCCTTCAAGGACATTCCTGAAAAGGACTATCGTCCTTTAAGGACATTTCTGAAAAGGACTATCGTCCTTCAAGGATATTCCTGAAAAGGACTATCGTCCTTTAAGGATATTCCTGAAAAGGACTATCGTCCTTAAAGGATATTCCTGAAAAGGACTATCGTCCTTCAAGGATATTCCTGAAAAGGACTATTGTCCTTCAAGGATATTCCTGAAAAGGACTATCGTCCTTCAAGGATATTACTGAAAAGGACTATCGTCCTTCAAGGACATTCCTGAAAAGGACTATCGTCCTTCAAGGACATTCCTGAAAAGGACTATCGTCCTTCAAGGATATTCCTGAAAAGGACTATTGTCCTTCAAGGATATTCCTGAAAAGGACTATCGTCCTTCAAGGATATTCCTGAAAAGGACTATCGTCCTTCAAGGATATTCCTGAAAAGGACTATCGTCCTTCAAGGATATTCCTGAAAAGGACTATCGTCCTTCAAGGATATTCCTGAAAAGGACTATCGTCCTTCAAGGATATTCCTGAAAAGGACAATCGTCCTTAAAGGACATTCCTGAAAAGGACTATCGTCCTTCAAGGATATTCCTGAAAAGGACTATCGTCCTTCAAGGACATTCCTGAAAAGGACTATCGTCCTTCAAGGACATTCCTGAAAAGGACTATCGTCCTTCAAGGACATTCCTGAAAAGGACTATCGTCCTTCAAGGACATTCCTGAAAAGGACTATCGTCCTTCAAGGACATTCCTGAAAAGGACTATCGTCCTTCAAGGATATTCCTGAAAAGGACTATCGTCCTTCAAGGACATTCCTGAAAAGACTATCGTCCTTTAAGGACATTTCTGAAAAGGACTATCGTCCTTCAAGGATATTCCTGAAAAGGACTATCATCCTTCAAGGATATTCCTGAAAAGGACTTCGTCCTTCAAGGATATTCCTGAAAAGGACTATCGTCCTTCAAGGATATTACTGATTCCTGAAAAGGACTATCGTCCTTCAAGGACATTCCTGAAAAGGACTATCGTCCTTCAAGGATATTCCTGAAAAGGACTATCGTCCTTCAAGGATATTCCTGAAAAGGACTATCGTCCTTCAAGGATATTCCTGAAAAGGACTATCGTCCTTCAAGGATATTCCTGAAAAGGACTATTGTCCTTCAAGGATATTCCTGAAAAGGACTATCGTCCTTCAAGGATATTCCTGAAAAGGACTATCGTCTTTAAGGATATTCCTGAAAAGGACTATCGTCCGCCAAGGATATTCCTGAAAAGGACTTCAAGGATATTCCTGAAAAGGACTATCGTCCTTCAAGGATATTGCTGAAAAGGACTATCGTCCTTCAAGGATATTCCTGAAAAGGACTATCGTCCTTCAAGGACATTCCTGAAAAGGACTATCGTCCTTCAAGGATATTCCTGAAAAGGACTATTGTCCTTCAAGGATATTCATGAAAAAGACTATCATTTTTCAAGGATGTTTCTGAAAAGGACAATCGTCCTTTAAGGACATTCCTGAAAAGGACTATCGTCCTTCAAGGATATTCCTGAAAAGGACTATCGTCCTTCAAGGATATTCCTGAAAAGGACTATCGTCCTTCAAGGACATTCCTGAAAAGGACTATCGTCCTTCAAGGATATTCCTGAAAAGGACTATCGTCCTTCAAGGATATTCCTGAAAAGGACTATCGTCCTTCAAGGATATTCCTGAAAAGGACTATTGTCCTTCAAGGATATTCCTGAAAAGGACTATCGTCCTTCAAGGATATTCCTGAAAAGGACTATCGTCCTTCAAGGATATTCCTGAAAAGGACTATCGTCCTTCAAGGATATTCCTGAAAAGGACTATCGTCCTTCAAGGATATTCCTGAAAAGGACTATCGTCCTTCAAGGATATTCCTGAAAAGGACTATCGTCCTTCAAGGATATTCCTGAAAAGGACTATCGTCCTTCAAGGATATTCCTGAAAAGGACTATCGTCCTTCAAGGACATTCCTGAAAAGGACTATCGTCCTTCAAGGACATTCCTGAAAAGGACTATCGTCCTTCAAGGATATTCCTGAAAAGGACTATCGTCCTTCAAGGACATTCCTGAAAAGGACTATCGTCCTTCAAGGACATTCCTGAAAAGGACTATCGTCCTTCAAGGACATTCCTGAAAAGGACTATCGTCCTTCAAGGACATTCCTGAAAAGGACTATCGTCCTTCAAGGATATTCCTGAAAAGGACTATCGTCCTTCAAGGACATTCCTGAAAAGGACTATCGTCCTTCAAGGACATTCCTGAAAAGGACTATCGTCCTTCAAGGATATTCCTGAAAAGGACTATCGTCCTTTAAGGACATTTCTGAAAAGGACTATCGTCCTTCAAGGATATTCCTGAAAAGGACTATCGTCCTTTAAGGATATTCCTGAAAAGGACTATCGTCCTTCAAGGATATTCCTGAAAAGGACTATCGTCCTTCAAGGATATTCCTGAAAAGGACTATCGTCCTTCAAGGATATTCCTGAAAAGGACTATCGTCCTTCAAGGATATTCCTGAAAAGGACTATCGTCCTTCAAGGATATTCCTGAAAAGGACTATCGTCCTTCAAGGACATTCCTGAAAAGGACTATCGTCCTTCAAGGATATTCCTGAAAAGGACTATTGTCCTTCAAGGATATTCCTGAAAAGGACTATCGTCCTTCAAGGATATTCCTGAAAAGGACTATCGTCCTTCAAGGATATTCCTGAAAAGGACTATCGTCCTTCAAGGATATTCCTGAAAAGGACTATCGTCCTTCAAGGATATTCCTGAAAAGGACTATCGTCCTTCAAGGATATTCCTGAAAAGGACTATCGTCCTTCAAGGATATTCCTGAAAAGGACTTCGTCCTTCAAGGATATTCCTGAAAAGGACTATCGTCCTTCAAGGATATTCCTGAAAAGGACTATCGTCCTTCAAGGACATTCTGAAAAGGACTATCGTCCTTCAAGGATATTCCTGAAAAGGACTATCGTCCTTAAAGGATATTCCTGAAAAGGACTATCGTCCTTCAAGGATATTCCTGAAAAGGACTATCGTCCTTCAAGGATATTCCTGAAAAGGACTATCGTCCTTCAAGGATATTCCTGAAAAAGGACTATCGTCCTTCAAGGACATTCCTGAAAAGGACTATCGTCCTTCAAGGACATTCCTGAAAAGGACTATCGTCCTTCAAGGATATTCCTGAAAAGGACTATCGTCCTTCAAGGATATTCCTGAAAAGGACTATCGTCCTTCAAGGACATTCCTGAAAAGGACTATCGTCCTTCAAGGACATTCCTGAAAAGGACTATCGTCCTTCAAGGACATTCCTGAAAAGGACTATCGTCCTTCAAGGACATTCCTGAAAAGGACTATCGTCCTTCAAGGACATTCCTGAAAAGGACTATCGTCCTTCAAGGACATTCCTGAAAAGGACTATCGTCCTTCAAGGATATTCCTGAAAAGGACTATCGTCCTTCAAGGACATTCCTGAAAAGGACTTTCGTCCTTCAAGGACATTCCTGAAAAGGACTATTGTCCTTCAAGGATATTCCTGAAAAGGACTATCGTCCTTCAAGGACATTCCTGAAAAGGACTATCGTCCTTCAAGGACATTCCTGAAAAGGACTATCGTCCTTCAAGGATATTCCTGAAAAGGACTATCGTCCTTCAAGGATATTCCTGAAAAGGACTATCGTCCTTCAAGGATATTCCTGAAAAGGACTATCGTCCTTCAAGGACATTCCTGAAAAGGACTATCGTCCTTCAAGGATATTCCTGAAAAGGACTATCGTCCTTCAAGGATATTCCTGAAAAGGACTATCGTCCTTCAAGGATATTCCTGAAAAGGACTATCGTCCTTCAAGGACATTCCTGAAAAGGACTATTGTCCTTCAAGGATATTCCTGAAAAGGACTATCGTCCTTCAAGGATATTCCTGAAAAGGACTATCGTCCTTCAAGGATTTTCCTGAAAAGGACTATCGTCCTTCAAGGATATTCCTGAAAAGGACTATCGTTTTTCAAGGATATTGCTGAAAAGGACTATCGTCCTTCAAGGATATTCCTGAAAAGGACTATCGTCCTTCAAGGATATTCCTGAAAAGGACTATCGTCCTTCAAGGATATTCCTGAAAAGGACTATCGTCCTTCAAGGACATTCCTGAAAAGGACTATCGTCCTTCAAGGATATTCTGAAAAGGACTATCGTCCTTCAAGGATATTCCTGAAAAGGACTATCGTCCTTCAAGGACATTCCTGAAAAGGACTATCGTCCTTCAAGGATATTCCTGAAAAGGACTATTGTCCTTCAAGGATATTCCTGAAAAGGACTATCGTCCTTCAAGGATATTCCTGAAAAGGACTATCGTCCTTCAAGGACATTCCTGAAAAGGACTATCGTCCTTCAAGGACATTCCTGAAAAGGACTATCGTCCTTTAAGGACATTCCTGAAAAGGACTATCGTCCTTCAAGGATATTCCTGAAAAGGACTATCGTCCTTCAAGGATATTCCTGAAAAGGACTATCGTCCTTCAAGGATATTCCTGAAAAGGACTATCGTCCTTCAAGGATATTCCTGAAAAGGACTATCGTCCTTCAAGGACATTCCTGAAAAGGACTATCGTCCTTCAAGGATATTCCTGAAAAGGACTATCGTCCTTCAAGGACATTCCTGAAAAGGACTATCGTCCTTCAAGGACATTCCTGAAAAGGACTATCGTCCTTCAAGGATATTCCTGAAAAGGACTATCGTCCTTCAAGGATATTCCTGAAAAGGACTATCGTCCTTCACACGTAGTCCTGAAAAGGACTATCGTCCTTCAAGGATATTCCTGAAAAGGACTATCGTCCTTCAAGGATATTCCTGAAAAGGACTATCGTCCTTCAAGGATATTCCTGAAAAGGACTATCGTCCTTCAAGGATATTCCTGAAAAGGACTATCGTCCTTCAAGGATATTCCTGAAAAGGACTATCGTCCTTCAAGGATATTCCTGAAAAGGACTATCGTCCTTCAAGGATATTCCTGAAAAGGACTATCGTCCTTCAAGGATATTCCTGAAAAGGACTATCGTCCTTCAAGGACATATTCCTGAAAAGGACTATCGTCCTTCAAGGATATTCCTGAAAAGGACTATTGTCCTTCAAGGATATTCCTGAAAAGGACTATCGTCCTTCAAGGACATTCCTGAAAAGGACTATCGTCCTTCAAGGATATTCCTGAAAAGGACTATCGTCCTTCAAGGATATTCCTGAAAAGGACTATCGTCCTTCAAGGACATTCCTGAAAAGGACTATTCTGAAAAGGTCCTTCAAGGATATTCCTGAAAAGGACTATCGTCAAGGACATTTGAAAAGGACTATTCAAGGACCTGAAAAGGACTATCGTCCTTCAAGGATAATCATGAAAAGGACTATCGTCCTTCAAGGATATTCCTGAAAAGGACTATCGTCCTTCAAGGACATTCCTGAAAAGGACTATCGTCCTTCAAGGACATTCCTGAAAAGGACATTCGTCCTTCAAGGATATTCCTGAAAAGGACTATCGTCCTTCAAGGATATTCCTGAAAAGGACTATCGTCCTTCAAGGATTTTCCTGAAAAGGACTATCGTCCTTCAAGGATATTCCTGAAAAGGACTATCGTCCTTCAAGGATATTCCTGAAAAGGACTATCGTCCTTCAAGGATATTCCTGAAAAGGACTATCGTCCTTCAAGGATATTCCTGAAAAGGACTATTGTCCTTCAAGGATATTCTGAAAAAGACTATCATTTTTCAAGGATATTTCTGAAAAGGACTATCGTCCTTTAAGGACATTCCTGAAAAGGACTATCGTCCTTCAAGGATATTCCTGAAAAGGACTATTGTCCTTTAAGGATATTCCTGAAAAGGACTATCGTCCTTCAAGGATATTCCTGAAAAGGACTATCGTCCTTCAAGGACATTCCTGAAAAGGACTATCGTCCTTCAAGGACATTCCTGAAAAGGACTATCGTCCTTTAAGGACATTTCTGAAAAGGACTATTGTCCTTCAAGGATATTCCTGAAAAGGACAATCATCCTTTAAGGATATTCCTGAAAAGGACTATCGTCCTTAAAGGATATTGCTGAAAAAGACTATCGTCCTTCAAGGATATTCCTGAAAAGGACTATCGTCCTTCAAGGAAATTCCTGAAAAGGACTATCGTCCTTCAAGGATATTACTGAAAAGGACTATCGTCCTTCAAGGACATTCCTGAAAAGGACTATCGTCCTTCAAGGACATTCCTGAAAAGGACTATCGTCCTTCAAGGATATTCCTGAAAAGGACTATCGTCCTTCAAGGATATTCCTGAAAAGGACTATCGTCCTTCAAGGATATTCCTGAAAAGGACTATCGTCCTTCAAGGATATTCCTGAAAAGGACTATCGTCCTTCAAGGATATTACTGAAAAGGACTATCGTCCTTCAAGGATATTCCTGAAAAGGACTATCGTCCTTTAAGGATTTTCCTGAAAAGGACTATCATTCTTCAAGGATATTCCTGAAAAGGACTATCGTCCTTCAAGGATATTCCTGAAAAGGACTATCGTCCTTCAAGGATATTCCTGAAAAGGACTATCATCCTTCAAGGATATTCCTGAAAAGGACTATCGTCCTTCAAGGACATTCCTGAAAAGGACTATCGTCCTTCAAGGATATTCCTGAAAAGGACTATCGTCCTTCAAGGATATTCCTGAAAAGGACTATCGTCCTTCAAGGATTTTTGTGAAAAGGACTATCGTCCTTCAAGGATATTCCTGAAAAGGACTATCGTCCTTCAAGGACATTCCTGAAAAGGACTATCGTCCTTCAAGGATATTCCTGAAAAGGACTATCGTCCTTCAATGATATTCCTGAAAAGGACTATCGTCCTTCAAGGATATTCCTGAAAAGGACTATCGTCCTTCAAGGACATTCCTGAAAAGGTCTTTTGTCCTTAAGGATATTCCTGAAAAGGACTATCATATTTCAAGGATATTCCTGAAAAGGACTATCGTCCTTCAAGGACATTCCTGAAAAGGACTATCGTCCTTCAAGGATATTCCTGAAAAGGACTATCATTCTTCAAGGATATTCCTGAAAAGGACTATCGTCCTTCAAGGATATTCCTGAAAAGGACTATCGTCCTTCAAGGATATTCCTGAAAAGGACAATCGTCTCTAAAGGAAATTCCTGAAAAGGACTATCGTCCTTCAAGGATATTCCTGAAAAGGACTATCGTCCTTCAAGGATATTCCTGAAAAGGACTATCGTCCTTCAAGGACATTCCTGAAAAGGACTATCGTCCTTCAAGGACATTCCTGAAAAGGACTATCGTCCTTCAAGGACATTCCTGAAAAGGACTATTGTCCTTCAAGGACATTCCTGAAAAGGACTATCGTCCTTCAAGGACATTCCTGAAAAGGACTATCGTCCTTCAAGGATATTCCTGAAAAGGACTATCGTCCTTCAAGGACATTCCTGAAAAGGACTATCGTCCTTCAAGGACATTCCTGAAAAGGACTATCGTCCTTCAAGGATATTCCTGAAAAGGACTATCATTTTTCAAGGATATTTCTGAAAAGGACTATCGTCCTTTAAGGACATTCCTGAAAAGGACTATCGTCCTTCAAGGATATTCCTGAAAAGGACTTTTGTCCTTTAAGGATATTCCTGAAAAGGACTATCATCCTTCAAGGATATTCCTGAAAAGGACTATCGTCCTTCAAGGACATTCCTGAAAAGGACTATCGTCCTTCAAGGATATTCCTGAAAAGGACTATCGTCCTTCAAGGATATTCCTGAAAAGGACTATCGTCCTTCAAGGATATTCCTGAAAAGGACTATCGTCCTTCAAGGACATTCCTGAAAAGGACTATTGTCCTTCAAGGATATTCCTGAAAAGGACTATCATATTTCAAGGACATTCCTGAAAAGGACTATCGTCCTTCAAGGATATTCCTGAAAAATACTTTCGTCCTTCAAGGACATTCCTGAAAAGGACTATCGTCCTTCAAGGATATTCCTGAAAAGGACTATCGTCCTTTCAAACGACTTTCCTGAAAAGGACTATCGTCCTTCAAGGATATTCCTGAAAAGGACTATCGTCCTTCAAGGATATTCCTGAAAAGGACTATCGTCCTTCAAGGACATTCCTGAAAAGGACTATCGTCCTTCAAGGATATTCCTGAAAAGGACTATCGTCCTTCAAGGATATTCCTGAAAAGGACTATCGTCCTTCAAGGATATTCCTGAAAAGGACTATCGTCCTTCAAGGATATTCCTGAAAAGGACTATTGTCCTTCAAGGATATTCCTGAAAAGGACTATTGTCCTTCAAGGATATTCCTGAAAAGGACTATCGTCCTTCAAGGATATTCCTGAAAAGGACTATCGTCCTTCAAGGACATTCCTGAAAAGGACTATCGTCCTTCAAGGACATTCCTGAAAAGGACTATCGTCCTTTAAGGACATTCCTGAAAAGGACTCATCCTTCAAGGATATTCCTGAAAAGGACTATCGTCCTTTAAGGATATTCCTGAAAAGGACTATCGTCCTTCAAGGATATTCCTGAAAAGGACTATCGTCCTTCAAGGATATTCCTGAAAAGGACTATCGTCCTTAAAGGAAATTCCTGAAAAGGACTATCGTCCTTCAAGGATATTCCTGAAAAGGACTATCGTCCTTCAAGGACATTCCTGAAAAGGACTATCGTCCTTCAAGGACATTCCTGAAAAGGACTATCGTCCTTCAAGGATATTCCTGAAAAGGACTATCGTCCTTCAAGGATATTCCTGAAAAGGACTATCGTCCTTCAAGGATATTCCTGAAAAGGACTATCGTCTTTCAAGGATATTCCTGAAAAGGACTATCGTCCTTCAAGGATATTACTGAAAAGGACTATCGTCCTTCAAGGATATTCCTGAAAAGGACTATCATTCTTTAAGGATTTTCCTGAAAAGGACGATTATCCTTCAAGGACATTCCTAAAAAGGACTATCAGGATATTCCTGAAAAGGACTATCGTCCTTCAAGGATATTACTGAAAAGGACTCATCCTTCAAGGATATTCCTGGAAAAGGACTATCGTCCTTCAAGGACATTCCTGAAAAGGACTATCGTCCTTCAAGGACATTCCTGAAAAGGACTATTGTCCTTCAAGGATATTCATGAAAAAGACTATCATTTTTCAAGGATGTTTCTGAAAAGGACTATTCGTCCTTTAAGGACATTCCTGAAAAGGACTATCGTCCTTCAAGGATATTCCTGAAAAGGACTTTTGTCCTTTAAGGATATTCCTGAAAAGGACTATCGTCCTTCAAGGATATTCCTGAAAAGGACTATCGTCCTTCAAGGACATTCCTGAAAAGGACTATCGTCCTTCAAGGACATTCCTGAAAAGGACTATCGTCCTTCAAGGACATTTCTGAAAAGGACTCATCCTTCAAGGATATTCCTGAAAAGGACTATCATCCTTCAAGGATATTCCTGAAAAGGACTATTGTCCTTCAAGGATATTGCTGAAAAGGACTATCTTCCTACAAGGATATTCCTGAAAATGACTTTTGTCCTTCAAAAATATTCCTGAAAAGGACTATCGTCCTTCAAGGATATTCCTGAAAAAGACTATCGTCCTTCAAGGACATTCCTGAAAAGGACTATCGTCCTTCAAGGACATTCCTGAAAAGGACTATCGTCCTTCAAGGATATTCCTGAAAAGGACTATTGTCCTTCAAGGATATTCCTGAAAAGGACTATCGTCCTTCAAGGATATTCCTGAAAAGGACTATCGTCTTTCAAGGATATTCCTGAAAAGGACTATCGTCCTTCAAGGATATTACTGAAAAGGACTATCGTCCTTCAAGGATATTCCAGAAAAGGACTATCGTCCTTCAAGGATATTCCTGAAAAGGACTATCGTCCTTCAAGGATATTCCTGAAAAGGACTATCGTCTTTCAAGGATATTCCTGAAAAGGACTATCATCCTTCAAGGATATTCCTGTAAAGGACTATCGTCCTTCAAGGATATTCCAGAAAAGGACTATCATTCTTTAAGGATTTTCCTGAAAAGGACTATTGTCCTTCAAGGATATTCCTAAAAAGGACTATCGTCTTTCAAGGATATTCCTGAAAAGGACTGTCGTCCTTCAAGGACATTCCTGAAAAGGACTATCGTCCTTCAAGGACATTCCTGAAAAGGACTATCGTCCTTTAAGGATATTCCTGAAAAGGACTATCATCCTTCAAGGATATTCCTGAAAAGGACTATCGTCTTTAAGGATATTCCTGAAAAGGACTATCGTCCTTCAAGGACATTCCTGAAAAGGTCTATCGTCCTTCAAGGATATTCCTGAAAAGGACAATCGTCCTTAAAGGAAATTCCTGAAAAGGACTATCGTCCTTCAAGGATATTACTGAAAAGGACTATCGTCGTCCTTCAAGGACATTCCTGAAAAGAACTTTCGTCCTTCAAGGACATTCCTGAAAAGGACTATTGTCCTTCAAGGATATTCATGAAAAAGACTATCATTTTTCAAGGACATTTCTGAAAAGGACTATCGTCCTTTAAGGATATTCCTGAAAAGGACTATCGTCCTTCAAGGAAATTCCTGAAAAGGACTCATCCTTTAAGGATATTCCTGAAAAGGACTATCATCCTTCAAGGATATTCCTGAAAAGGACTATCGTCCTTCAAGGACATTCCTGAAAAGGACTATCGTCCTTCAAGGACATTCCTGAAAAGGACTATCGTCCTTTAAGGACATTCCTGAAAAGGACTATCGTCCTTCAAGGATATTCCTGAAAAGGACTATCGTCCTTCAAGGATATTCCTGAAAAGGACTATCATCCTTAAAGGATATTGCTGAAAAAGACTATCTTCCTTCAAGGATATTCCTGAAAAGGAAAATTGTCCTTAAAGGACATTCCTGAAAAGGACTATCGTCCTTCAAGGATATTCCTGAAAAAGACTATCGTCCTTCAAGGACATTCCTGAAAAGGACTATCGTCCTTCAAGGACATTCCTGAAAAGGACTATCGTCCTTCAAGGATATTCCTGAAAAGGACTATTGTCCTTCAAGGATATTCCTGAAAAGGACTATCGTCCTTCAAGGATATTCCTGAAAAGGACTATCGTCTTTCAAGGATATTCCTGAAAAGGACTATCGTCCTTCAAGGATATTACTGAAAAGGACTATCGTCCTTCAAGGATATTCCTGAAAAGGACTATCATTCTTCAAGGATTTTCCTGAAAAGGACTATCATTCTTCAAGGATATTCCTGAAAAGGACTTATCCTACAAGGATATTCCTGAAAAGGACTATCGTCCTTCAAGGATATTGCTGAAAAGGACTATCATCCTTCAAGGATAATTCTGAAAAGGACTATCATTCTTTAAGGATATTCCTGAAAAGGACTATCATCCTTAAAGAATATTGCAGAAAAGGACTATCTTCCTTCAAGGATATTCCTGAAAAGGACAATCGTCTCTTAAAGGAAATTCCTGAAAAGGACTATCGTCCTTCAAGGATATTCCTGAAAAAGACTATCGTCCTTCAAGGACATTCCTGAAAAGGACTATCTTCCTTCAAGGACATTTCTGAAAAGGACTATCATCCTTCAAGGATATTCCTGAAAAGGACTATTGTCCTTCAAGGATATTCCTGAAAAAGACTATCGTCCTTCAAGGACATTCCTGAAAAGGACTATCGTCCTTCAAGGACATTCCTGAATAGGACTATCGTCCTTCAAGGACATTCCTGAAAAGGACTATCGTCCTTCAAGGACATTCCTGAAAAGGACTATTGTCCTTCAAGGACATTCCTGAAAAGGACTATCGTCCTTCAAGGATATTGCTGAAAAGGACTCATCCTTCAAGGATATTCCTGGAAAGGACTATCGTCCCTTCAAGGACATTCCTGAAAAGGACTATCGTCCTTCAAGGACATTCCTGAAAAGGACTATTGTCCTTCAAGGATATTCATGAAAAAGACTATCATTTTTCAAGGATGTTTCTGAAAAGGACTATTCTCCTTTAAGGACATTCCTGAAAAGGACTATCGTCCTTCAAGGATATTCCTGAAAAGGACTTTTGTCCTTCAAGGATATTCCTGAAAAGGACTATCATCCTTCAAGGATATTCCTGAAAAGGACTATCGTCCTTCAAGGACATTCCTGAAAAGGACTTTTGTCCTTCAAGGATATTCCTGAAAAGGACTATCGTCCTTCAATGATATTCCAGAAAAGGACTATTGTCCTTCCAGGATATTCCAGAAAAGGACTATCATTCGTTTAAGGATATTCCTGAAAAGGACTATCATCCTTAAAGGATATTGAAGAAAAGGACTATCTTCCTTCAAGGATATTCCTGAAAAGGACAATTGTCCTTAAAGGAAATTCCTGAAAAGGACTATCGTCCTTCAAGGATATTCCTGAAAAGGACTATCGTCCTTCAAGGACATTCCTGAAAAGGAATATCGTCCTTCAAGGACATTCCTGAAAAGGACTATCGTCCTTCAAGGACATTCCTGAAAAGGACTATCGTCCTTCAAGGACATTCCTGAAAAGGACTATCGTCCTTCAAAGACATTCCTGAAAAGGACTATTGTCCTTCAAGGACATTCCTGAAAAGGACTATCGTCCTTCAAGGACATTCCTGAAAAGATCTATCGTCCTTTAAGGACATTTCTGAAAAGGACTCATCCTTCAAGTATATTCCTGAAAAGGACTATCATTCTTTAAGGATATTCCTGAAAAGGACTATCATCCTTAAAGGATATTGCAGAAAAGGACTATCTTCCTTCAAGGATATTCCTGAAAAGGACAATTGTCCTTAAAGGAAATTCCTGAAAAGGACTATCGTCCTTCAAGGATATTACTGAAAAAGACTATCGTCCTTCAAGGACATTCCTGAAAAGGACTATCGTCCTTCAAGGACATTCCTGAAAAGTACTATCGTCCTTCAAGGATATTCCTGAAAAGGACTATTGTCCTTCAAGGATATTCCTGAAAAGGACTATCGTCCTTCAAGGATATTCCTGAAAAGGACTATCGTCTTTCAAGGATATTCCTGAAAAGGACTATCATCCTTCAAGGATATTACTGTAAAGGACTATCGTCCTTCCAGGATATTCCAGAAAAGGACTATCATTCTTTAAGTATTTTCCTGAAAAGGACTATCATTCTTCAAGGATATTCCTGAAAAGGACTTATCCTACAAGGATATTCCTGAAAAGGACTATCGTCCTTCAAGGATATTGCTGAAAAGGACTCATCCTTCAAGGATAATTCTGAAAAGGACTATCATTCTTTAAGCATATTCCTGAAAAGGACTATCATCCTTAAAGAATAATGCAGAAAAGGACTATCTTCCTTCAAGGATATTCCTGAAAAGGACAATCGTCTCTAAAGGAAATTCCTGAAAAGGACTATCGTCCTTCAAGGATATTCCTGAAAAAGACTATCGTCCTTCAAGGACATTCCTGAAAAGGACTATCTTCCTTCAAGGACATTTCTGAAAAGGACTATCATCCTTCAAGGATATTCCTGAAAAGGACTATTGTCCTTCAAGGATATTCCTGAAAAAGACTATCGTCCTTCAAGGACATTCCTGAAAAGGACTATCGTCCTTCAAGGACATTCCTGAAAAGGACTATCGTCCTTCAAGGATATTCCTGAAAAGGACTATCGTCCCTCAAGGACATTCCTGAAAAGGACTTTCGTCCTTCAAGGACATTCCTGAAAAGGACTATTGTCCTTCAAGGATATTCATGAAAAAGACTATCATTTTTCAAGGATGTTTCTGAAAAGGACTATTCTCCTTTAAGGACAATCCTGAAAAGGACTATCGTCCTTCAAGGATATTCCTGAAAAGGACTTTTGTCCTTTAAGGATATTCCTGAAAAGGACTATCATCCTTCAAGGATATTCCTGAAAAGGACTATTCTCCTTTAAGGACAATCCTGAAAAGGACTATCGTCCTTCAAGGATATTCCTGAAAAGGACTTTTGTCCTTTAAGGATATTCCTGAAAAGGACTATCATCCTTCAAGGATATTCCTGAAAAGGACTTTCGTCCTTCAAGGACATTCCTGAAAAGGACTATTGTCCTTCAAGGATATTCATGAAAAAGACTATCATTTTTCAAGGATGTTTCTGAAAAGGACTATTCTCCTTTAAGGACAATCCTGGAAAGGACTATCGTCCTTCAAGGATATTCCTGAAAAGGACTTTTGTCCTTTAAGGATATTCCTGAAAAGGACTATCATCCTTCAAGGATATTCCTGAAAAGGACTATCGTCCTTCAAGGACATTCCTGAAAAGGACTTTTGTCCTTCAAGGATATTCCTGAAAAGGACTATCGTCCTTCAATGATATTCCAGAAAAGGACTATCGTCCTTCAAGGATATTCCTGAAAAGGACTATCGTCCTTCAAGGACATTCCTGAAAAGGTCTTTTGTCCTATAAGGATATTCCTGAAAAGGACATTCATATTTCAAGGATTTTCCTGAAAAGGACATTCATCCTTCAAGGATTTTCCTGTAAAGTACTATCATCCTTCAAGGATATTCCTGAAAAGGATAATTTTTTTTAAGGATATTGCTGAAAAGGACTTATCCTTTAACGCTTTCCGTGAAAAGGACTATCATCCTTCAAGGATATTCCTGAAAAGGACTATCGTCCTTCAAGGATAGTCCTGAAAACGACTATTGTCCTTCAAGGACATTCCTGACAAGGACTATCGTCCTTCAAGGATATTCGTGAAAAGAACTATCGTCCTTCAAGGATATTCCTGAAAAGGACTATCGTCCTTCAAGGACATTCCTGAAAAGCACTATCGTCCTTCAAGGATATTCCTGAAAAGGACTATTGTCCTTCAAGGATATTCCTGAAAAGGACTATCGTCTTTCAAGGATATTCCTGAAAAGGACTGTCGTCCTTCAAGGACATTCCTGAAAAGGACTATCGTCCTTCAAGGACATTCCTGAAAAGATCTATCGTCCTTTAAGGACATTTCTGAAAAGGACTCATCCTTCAAGTATATTCCTGAAAAGGACTATCATTCTTTAAGGATATTCCTGAAAAGGACTATCATCCTTAAAGGATATTGCAGAAAAGGACTATCTTCCTTCAAGGATATTCCTGAAAGGACAATTCGCTCCTTTGCGACGATAGTGTGATAAGTCAAAAATAATGATTTTACAGAAATTCACTTATAAAGTTTTGATTGAGTATATCATTCGAATTAGTGCTCCAATGATCTTATTATCTATGGAGTGATTTGAAATTAATTTAAGAGGAATAATGCGGTCCCGTTTATTGAAACATTCAATAGAAATCTTTAGATTTACTCTAAGTTTAAGAAAACTTGAAAAACTTACCGCATTATTTTTGAAAAGCAAAGGTATAAATTTTGAGTTATATCAAATTGTCACATTGTTGATGATAGAAAAAACAAATAAACACTAAGTTAACTAAAGAAAATACTGTCTTAATGAAATCAGATCACTTTATTATTTATAATTTTTCAGTCAACATAGTAATAATTGCTGTGGCTTCCTTTATTTTATTACATAAATGACGAAATTGTTAATGAATGTGTGATTGTTGTGAGAGCCGCTAAAGTCCTTGATGAGAATAATGTTTGTGTGCTTTTCTTCAATGCAGTTGGTCTGTTATTAATTGATACCGTGTTCTTAAAAAATGTTTTACAAACTCTAGTTTTAATTCCAGCTAGAGTGAAATAAAAGGCATTATTGTTTTCTTGTTTTGGTGCCACTGTTCCATCTGAATTTATCTTTACATACCGCTGTACACTGTACAGGTTTTACTTCTTCCATGCAATGAAGCAAAAATGTCTACTGCTCTTCATTCCTCATAGATCCCAATACTCTTTTAAAATTTGTTGTCATTGAGCTTCAGTTATCTTGTCTCGGCACTTAAACTTACAATTTTCTCTGCAAACAGGTTTTAATTGTTCGGCAATAGGTTTTTTAGTTTTAAGCAACTGATATGCCTACCTACTATTGTGCAATTTTTTGCATTGTTCTTTCTCCATTTATCGTCTTGCCTGGCAAGTTTTTTCCCTTTTTTGACTGGTGTATCTGCTTTGGGTTCTAAGTTGGTTTTTGGTTTTCTAGGTTGGTTGGTTTTGTTGCATTCATTCAATTTGTTCATTAATCCCAATATTTGGGTGTCTATCCAAATCTTCTTCTTCTTGAGTTGTTGAACTACTGGGCCCTTACTCCACTAATTCATTTTAGCCACAATATTAGTTCAATATCGATATTGTGGCACTTCAGTGGCCGTAATTTGACACTTTTGGCACTCCACTAACAAATTTTGGCCACTGAGGGGCTATCGAACTACATCTGCGTCTGAAGTACAAAAAAAGCTACTCCACTAACCAAACGTCAGTCAATGTCAGTTCAACATCCTTATATTTCGTACTCCACTATTGTCATTTCCATACTTGAGTGGCCACTGAGGTGCCACTGAAGTGCCATAATATCGATATTGAGGCACAAGTGTGGCTGTCAAAATATTAGCAGAGTGCCACCTTTACGGCCGAGATGCAGAAATATGTCTGTAGCGACGCAGTTGAGTGGCTGTCAAAGTTAATTAGTGGAGTAAGGGCCCTGGATGAACAGTTGCTCTCAGATTATAATCTTAATGTTGTTTGCCGTTTTTTGGGAGTTATTTGGTAGTTTGAATATTTAACTGAGTATCACTGTCTGTAAAAGTAAAAAATAAACAATTAATTCAATAAACAAAAAAGAGTAGACTTTCTAAACTATGTGCGAGACGATAAATGAACGTGGAGAAAGCAAAGGACGTTCAAGGCTCGTGCCGAAAAGAGGTTTCTAGTCTCTTTTTTCTCTCGCATGGTGAGAAGATTTTCGTGTGGATAAGTAAATACAGATATTATAATTATAACTTCGGGGACTCATCGTGAACTTTTTCAGGATTGCCTTTTATTTCACTCATAGAAAAATGTTAAGTTGATACGTTTTTTATAATTAAGACATAATAAAAATACCTACAAACCTTAAATGAACTTACCAAAGGGGCTTATTTAATGGGTGTAATATCGTCAGTTATTATATCTGTACGTTAACCATTTCCTTAAACCTTTAAGATGGTGTACAATCGCCCTGAACATTCGTGGTAAACACATTTACTTGTGAATTGGATCTTCTTATTCTTTATTCTTCACTCCTTGTGCTAATTCCATCAGTGTTTTTAACCTATTGCCCTCAACATTTGCAAATTAAACATTAATAACTATAGTCATTAAGCATAAATAATGTGGCAAACAGAAATGTCTAGCGATTTTAACATTTGTTTTGGTGCAATAATGAGACGAAATGAATTGACCTACAATAGAATAACGTTTTGGGGAGTAAAATTATCATCTTCAATGTTACATTTCAAAATGCCGCATACAATCCTTAATAGTTTTATAAGAATAATGTGACATAATAAAAAGGCTTCAAACTTTGAACCAATATTTTTCAACTACAGTGTGACAAGTTTGAAATACCTCGTTATTGAAAGTAAAAGTATCAAGATTATAGACTTACCTTTATCACATATATTGCGATAACTTCGTTATGTTTCCTTATTTCGGATATTCGCGGATCTTTACACATCAAATATCGGATGACAACTTAATTAACACAGTGTCGAAGAAAATAAATCAGTAAATTAAATAATGCTATACTGTGATAGTTTTGTCTCTTTCTACCATAACTTTGGTTTTTTTTAGTGAAAAATATGCTGATTGGACTGATAAATAGAGCTTAAAATCGCGGTTCGACTTATTAAAAAAAATTTTTTTTCAATATTATGAGATATCACAGTATCGTCGCAAAGGAGCGAATTGTCCTTAAAGGAAATTCCTGAAAAGGACTATCGTCCTTCAAGGATATTACTGAAAAAGACTATCGTCCTTCAAGGACATTCCTGAAAAGGACTATCGTCCTTCAAGGACATTCCTGAAAAGTACTATCGTCCTTCAAGGATATTCCTGAAAAGGACTATTGTCCTTCAAGGATATTCCTGAAAAGGACTATCGTCCTTCAAGGATATTCCTGAAAAGGACTATCGTCTTTCAAGGATATTCCTGAAAAGGACTATCATCCTTCAAGGATATTACTGTAAAGGACTATCGTCCTTCCAGGATATTCCAGAAAAGGACTATCATTCTTTAAGGATTTTCCTGAAAAGGACTATCATTCTTCAAGGATATTCCTGAAAAGGACTTATCCTACAAGGATATTCCTGAAAAGGACTATCGTCCTTCAAGGATATTGCTGAAAAGGACTCATCCTTCAAGGATATTCCTGGAAAGGACTATCGTCCCTCAAGGACATTCCTGAAAAGGACTTTCGTCCTTCAAGGACATTCCTGAAAAGGACTATTGTCCTTCAAGGATATTCATGAAAAAGACTATCATTTTTCAAGGATGTTTCTGAAAAGGACTATTCTCCTTTAAGGACAATCCTGAAAAGGACTATCGTCCTTCAAGGATATTCCTGAAAAGGACTTTTGTCCTTTAAGGATATTCCTGAAAAGGACTATCATCCTTCAAGGATATTCCTGAAAAGGACTATCGTCCTTCAAGGACATTCCTGAAAAGGACTTTTGTCCTTCAAGGATATTCCTGAAAAGGACTATCGTCCTTCAATGATATTCCAGAAAAGGACTATTGTCCTTCAAGGATATTCCTGAAAAGGACTATCGTCCTTCAAGGATATTACTGTAAAGGACTATCGTCCTTCCAGGATATTCCAGAAAAGGACTATCATTCTTTAAGGATATTCCTGAAAAGGACTATCATCCTTAAAGGATATTGAAGAAAAGGACTATCTTCCTTCAAGGATATTCCTGAAAAGGACAATTGTCCTTAAAGGAAATTCCTGAAAAGGACTATCGTCCTTCAAGGATATTCCTGAAAAAGACTATCGTCCTTCAAGGACATTCCTGAAAAGGAATATCGTCCTTCAAGGACATTCCTGAAAAGGACTATCGTCCTTCAAGGACATTCCTGAAAAGGACTATCGTCCTTCAAGGACATTCCTGAAAAGGACTATCGTCCTTCAAAGACATTCCTGAAAAGGACTATTGTCCTTCAAGGACATTCCTGAAAAGGACTATCGTCCTTCAAGGACATTCCTGAAAAGATCTATCGTCCTTTAAGGACATTTCTGAAAAGGACTCATCCTTCAAGTATATTCCTGAAAAGGACTATCATTCTTTAAGGATATTCCTGAAAAGGACTATCATCCTTAAAGGATATTGCAGAAAAGGACAATTGTCCTTAAAGGAAATTCCTGAAAAGGACTATCGTCCTTCAAGGATATTACTGAAAAAGACTATCGTCCTTCAAGGACATTCCTGAAAAGGACTATCGTCCTTCAAGGACATTCCTGAAAAGTACTATCGTCCTTCAAGGATATTCCTGAAAAGGACAATTGTCCTTCAAGGATATTCCTGAAAAGGACTATCGTCCTTCAAGGATATTCCTGAAAAGGACTATCGTCTTTCAAGGATATTCCTGAAAAGGACTATCATCCTTCAAGGATATTACTGTAAAGGACTATCGTCCTTCCAGGATATTCCAGAAAAGGACTATCATTCTTTAAGGATTTTCCTGAAAAGGACTATCATTCTTCAAGGATATTCCTGAAAAGGACTTATCCTACAAGGATATTCCTGAAAAGGACTATCGTCCTTCAAGGATATTGCTGAAAAGGACTCATCCTTCAAGGATAATTCTGAAAAGGACTATCATTCTTTAAGCATATTCCTGAAAAGGACTATCATCCTTAAAGAATAATGCAGAAAAGGACTATCTTCCTTCAAGGATATTCCTGAAAAGGACAATCGTCTCTAAAGGAAATTCCTGAAAAGGACTATCGTCCTTCAAGGATATTCCTGAAAAAGACTATCGTCCTTCAAGGACATTCCTGAAAAGGACTATCGTCCTTCAAGGACATTTCTGAAAAGGACTATCATCCTTCAAGGATATTCCTGAAAAGGACTATTGTCCTTCAAGGATATTCCTGAAAAGGACTATCGTCCTTCAAGGACATTCCTGAAAAGGACTATCGTCCTTCAAGGACATTCCTGAAAAGGACTATCGTCCTTCAAGGATATTCCTGAAAAGGACTATCGTCCCTCAAGGACATTCCTGAAAAGGACTTTCGTCCTTAAAGGACATTCCTGAAAAGGACTATTGTCCTTCAAGGATATTCATGAAAAAGACTATCATTTTTCAAGGATGTTTCTGAAAAGGACTATCGTCCTTTAAGGACATTCCTGAAAAGGACTATCGTCCTTCAAGGATATTCCTGAAAAGGACTTTTGTCCTTTAAGGATATTCCTGAAAAGGACTATCATCCTTCAAGGATATTCCTGAAAAGGACTATTCTCCTTTAAGGACAATCCTGAAAAGGACTATCGTCCTTCAAGGATATTCCTGAAAAGGACTTTTGTCCTTTAAGGATATTCCTGAAAAGGACTATCATCCTTCAAGGATATTCCTGAAAAGGACTATCGTCCTTCAAGGACATTCCTGAAAAGGACTTTTGTCCTATAAGGATATTCCTGAAAAGGACATTCATATTTCAAGGATTTTCCTGAAAAGGACATTCATCCTTCAAGGATTTTCCTGAAAAGTACTATCATCCTTCAAGGATATTCCTGAAAAGGATAATTTTTTTTCAAGGATATTGCTGAAAAGGACTTATCCTTTAACGCTTTCCGTGAAAAGGACTATCATCCTTCGAGGATATTCCTGAAAAGGACTATCGTCCTTCAAGGACATTCCTGAAAAGGACTATCGTCCTTCAAGGACATTCCTGAAAAGGACTATTGTCCTTCAAGGACATTCCTGAAAAGGACTATCGTCCTTCAAGGACATTCCTGAAAAGGACTATCGTCCTTCAAGGATATTCCTGAAAAGGACTATCGTCCTTCAAGGACATTCCTGAAAAGGACTTTCGTCCTTCAAGGACATTCCTGAAAAGGACTATTGTCCTTCAAGGATATTCATGAAAAGGACTATCATTTTTCAAGGATGTTTCTGAAAAGGACTATTCGTCCTTTAAGGACAATCCTGAAAAGGACTATCGTCCTTCAAGGATATTCCTGAAAAGGACTATTGTCCTTTAAGGATATTCCTGAAAAGGACTATCATCCTTCAAGGATATTCCTGAAAAGGACTATCGTCCTTCAAGGACATTCCTGAAAAGGACTTTCGTCCTTCAAGGATATTCCTGAAAAGGACTATCGTCCTTCAAGGATATTCCTGAAAAGGACTATCGTCCTTCAAGGATATTCCTGAAAAGGACTATCGTCCTTCAAGGACATTCCTGAAAAGGACTTTTGTCCTTAAGGATATTCCTGAAAAGGACTTTCGTCCTTCAAGGATTTTCCTGAAAAGGACATTCATCCTTCAAGGATTTTCCTGTAAAGTACTATCATCCTTCAAGGATATTCCTGAAAAGGATAATTTTTTTTCAAGGATATTGCTGAAAAGGACTTATCCTTTAACGCTTTCCGTGAAAAGGACTATCATCCTTCGAGGATATTCCTGAAAAGGACTATCGTCCTTCAAGGATATTCCTGAAAAGGACTATTGTCCTTCAAGGACATTCCTGAAAAGGACTATCGTCCTTCAAGGATATTCCTGAAAAGGACTATCGTCCTTCAAGGATATTCCTGAAAAGGACTATCGTCCTTCAAGGACATTCCTGAAAAGCACTATCGTCCTTCAAGGATATTCCTGAAAAGGACTATTGTCCTTCAAGGATATTCCTGAAAAGGACTATCGTCCTTCAAGGATATTCCTGAAAAGGACTATCGTCCTTCAAGGACATTCCTGAAAAGGACTATCGTCCTTCAAGGACATTCCTGAAAAGACTATCGTCCTTTAAGGACATTCCTGAAAAGGACTATCGTCCTTCAAGGATATTCCTGAAAAGGACTATCATTCTTTAAGGATATTCCTGAAAAGGACTATCATCCTTCAAGGATATTGCTGAAAAGGACTATCGTCCTTCAAGGATATTCCTGAAAAGGACTATTGTCCTTAAAGGAAATTCCTGAAAAGGACTATCGTCCTTCAAGGATATTCCTGAAAAGGACTATCGTCCTTCAAGGACATTCCTGAAAAGGACTATCGTCCTTCAAGGACATTCCTGAAAAGTACTATCGTCCTTCAAGGATATTCCTGAAAAGGACTATCGTCCTTCAAGGATATTCCTGAAAAGGACTATCGTCTTTCAAGGATATTCCTGAAAAGGACTATCGTCCTTCAAGGATATTACTGAAAAGGACTATCGTCCTTCCAGGATATTCCTGAAAAGGACTATCATTCTTTAAGGATTTTCCTGAAAAGGACTATCGTTCTTCAAGGATATTCCTGAAAAGGACTTATCCTACAAGGATATTCCTGAAAAGGACTATCGTCCTTCAAGGATATTGCTGAAAAGGACTCATCCTTCAAGGATATTCCTGAAAAGGACTATCGTCCTTCAAGGACATTCCTGAAAAGGACTTTCGTCCTTCAAGGACATTCCTGAAAAGGACTATTGTCCTTCAAGGATATTCATGAAAAAGACTATCATTTTTCAAGGATGTTTCTGAAAAGGACTATCGTCCTTTAAGGACATTCCTGAAAAGGACTATCGTCCTTCAAGGATATTCCTGAAAAGGACTATTGTCCTTTAAGGATATTCCTGAAAAGGACTATCATCCTTCAAGGATATTCCTGAAAAGGACTATCGTCCTTCAAGGACATTCCTGAAAAGGACTATCGTCCTTCAAGGATATTCCTGAAAAGGACTATCGTCCTTCAAGGATATTCCTGAAAAGGACTATTGTCCTTCAAGGATATTCCTGAAAAGGACTATCGTCCTTCAAGGATATTACTGAAAAGGACTATCGTCCTTCAAGGATATTCCTGAAAAGGACTATCATTCTTTAAGGATATTCCTGAAAAGGACTATCATCCTTCAAGGATATTCCTGAAAAGGACTATCGTCCTTCAAGGATATTCCTGAAAAGGACTATTGTCCTTCAAGGAAATTCCTGAAAAGGACTATCGTCCTTCAAGGATATTCCTGAAAAGGACTATCGTCCTTCAAGGACATTCCTGAAAAGGACTATCGTCCTTCAAGGACATTCCTGAAAAGGACTATCGTCCTTCAAGGACATTCCTGAAAAGGACTATCGTCCTTCAAGGACATTCCTGAAAAGGACTATCGTCCTTCAAGGACATTCCTGAAAAGGACTATCGTCCTTCAAGGACATTCCTGAAAAGGACTATCGTCCTTCAAGGACATTCCTGAAAAGGACTATCGTCCTTTAAGGACATTTCTGAAAAGGACTATCATCCTTCAAGGATATTCCTGAAAAGGACTATCATCCTTCAAGGATATTCCTGAAAAGGACTATCGTCCTTAAAGGATATTCCTGAAAAGGACTATCGTCCTTCAAGGATATTCCTGAAAAGGACAAATCGTCCTTAAAGGACATTCCTGAAAAGGACTATCGTCCTTCAAGGATATTCCTGAAAAGGACTATCGTCCTTCAAGGACATTCCTGAAAAGGACTATCGTCCTTCAAGGACATTCCTGAAAAGGACTATCGTCCTTCAAGGATATTCCTGAAAAGGACTATCGTCCTTCAAGGATATTCCTGAAAAGGACTATCGTCCTTCAAGGATATTCCTGAAAAGGACTATCGTCCTTCAAGGACATTCCTGAAAAGGACTATCGTCCTTCAAGGACATTCCTGAAAAGGACTATCGTCCTTCAAGGATATTCTGAAAAGGACTATCATTTTTCAAGGATGTTTCTGAAAAGGACTATTCGTCCTTTAAGGACATTCCTGAAAAGGACTATCGTCCTTCAAGGACATTCCTGAAAAGGACTATTGTCCTTCAAGGATATTCATGAAAAAGACTATCATTTTTCAAGGATGTTTCTGAAAAGGACTATCGTCCTTTAAGGACATTCCTGAAAAGGACTATCGTCCTTCAAGGATATTCCTGAAAAGGACTATCGTCCTTCAAGGATATTCCTGAAAAGGACTATCGTCTTCTTCAAGGACATTCAAGGATATTCCTGAAAAGGACATTCCTTGGACTATCTCCTTAAGGATATTCCTGAAAAGGACTATTCATCCTTCAAGGATTTTCCTGAAAAGGACGTCCTTCAAGGATATTCCTGAAAAGACTATCGTCCTTCAAGGATATTCCTGAAAAGGATAATTTCAAGGATTTTCTGAAAAGGACTATTGTCCTTCAAGGATATTGCTGAAAAGGACTCATCCTTTAACGCTTTCCGTGAAAAGGACTATCATCCTTCAAGGATATTCCTGAAAAGGACTATCGTCCTTCAAGGATATTCCTGAAAAGGACTATTGTCCTTCAAGGACATTCCTGAAAAGGACTATCGTCCTTCAAGGATATTCTGAAAAGGACTATCGTCCTTCAAGGATATTCCTGAAAAGGACTATCGTCCTTCAAGGATATTCCTGAAAAGGACTATCGTCCTTCAAGGATATTCCTGAAAAGGACTATTGTCCTTCAAGGATATTCCTGAAAAGGACTATCGTCCTTCAAGGATATTCCTGAAAAGGACTATCGTCCTTCAAGGACATTCCTGAAAAGGACTATCGTCCTTCAAGGACATTCCTGAAAAGGACTATCGTCCTTTAAGGACATTCCTGAAAAGGACTATCATCCTTCAAGGATATTCCTGAAAAGGACTATCATCCTTCAAGGATATTCCTGAAAAGGACTATCGTCCTTCAAGGATATTCCTGAAAAGGACTATCGTCCTTCAAGGATATTCCTGAAAAGGACAATTCGTCCTTAAAGGAAATTCCTGAAAAGGACTATCGTCCTTCAAGGATATTCCTGAAAAGGACTATCGTCCTTCAAGGACATTCCTGAAAAGACTATCATTCTTCAAGGACATTCCTGAAAAGGACTATCGTCCTTCAAGGATATTCCTGAAAAGGACTATCGTCCTTCAAGGATATTCCTGAAAAGGACTATCGTCCTTCAAGGATATTCCTGAAAAGGACTATCGTCCTTTCAAGGATATTCCTGAAAAGGACTATCGTCCTTCAAGGATATTACTGAAAAGGACTATCGTCCTTCAAGGATATTCCTGAAAAGGACTATCATTCTTTAAGGATATTCCTGAAAAGGACTATCGTCCTTCAAGGATATTCCTGAAAAGGACTATCGTCCTTCAAGGATATTCCTGAAAAGGACTATTCGTCCTTCAAGGATATTCCTGAAAAGGACTATCGTCCTTCAAGGACATTCCTGAAAAGGACTATCGTCCTTCAAGGACATTCCTGAAAAGGACTATTGTCCTTCAAGGATATTCATGAAAAAGACTATCATTTTTCAAGGATGTTTCTGAAAAGGACTATTCTCCTTTAAGGACATTCCTGAAAAGGACTATCGTCCTTCAAGGATATTCCTGAAAAGGATATTCCTGAAAAGGACTATCGTCCTTCAAGGATATTCCTGAAAAGGACTATCGTCCTTCAAGGATATTCCTGAAAAGGACTATCGTCCTTCAAGGATATTCCTGAAAAGGACTATCGTCCTTCAAGGATATTCCTGAAAAGGACTATCGTCCTTCAAGGATATTCCTGAAAAGGACTATCGTCCTTCAAGGATATTCCTGAAAAGGACTATCGTCCTTCAAGGATATTCCTGAAAAGGACTATCGTCCTTCAAGGATATTCCTGAAAAGGACTATCATTCTTTCAAGGATATTCCTGAAAAGGACTATCGTCCTTCAAGGATATTCCTGAAAAGGACTATCGTCCTTCAAGGATATTCCTGAAAAGGACAATCGTCCTTCAAGGACATTCCTGAAAAGGACTATCGTCCTTCAAGGATATTCCTGAAAAGGACTATCGTCCTTCAAGGACATTCCTGAAAAGGACTATCGTCCTTCAAGGACATTCCTGAAAAGGACTATCGTCCTTCAAGGACATTCCTGAAAAGGACTATCGTCCTTCAAGGACATTCCTGAAAAGGACTATCGTCCTTCAAGGACATTCCTGAAAAGGACTATCGTCCTTCAAGGACATTCCTGAAAAGGACTATCGTCCTTCAAGGACATTCCTGAAAAGGACTATCGTCCTTCAAGGATATTTCTTTAAGGACATTCCTGAAAAGGACTATCGTCCTTCAAGGTATATTCCTGAAAAGGACTATCGTCCTTCAAGGATATTCCTGAAAAGGACTATGAAAAGGACTATCGTCCTTCAAGGATATTCCTGAAAAGGACTATCGTCCTTCAAGGATATTCCTGAAAAGGACTATCGTCCTTCAAGGACATTCCTGAAAAGGACTATCGTCCTTCAAGGATATTCCTGAAAAGGACTATCGTCCTTCAAGGACATTCCTGAAAAGGACTATCGTCCTTCAAGGATATTCCTGAAAAGGACTATCGTCCTTCAAGGACATTCCTGAAAAGGACTATCGTCCTTCAAGGATATTCCTGAAAAGGACTATCGTCCTTCAAGGATATTCCTGAAAAGGACTATCGTCCTTCAAGGATATTCCTGAAAAGGACTATCGTCCTTCAAGGACATTCCTGAAAAGGACTATCGTCCTTCAAGGATATTCCTGAAAAGGACTATCGTCCTTCAAGGACATTCCTGAAAAGGACTATCGTCCTTCAAGGATATTCCTGAAAAGGACTATCGTCCTTCAAGGATATTCCTGAAAAGGACTATCGTCCTTCAAGGATATTCCTGAAAAGGACTATCGTCCTTCAAGGATATTCCTGAAAAGGACTATCGTCCTTCAAGGACATTCCTGAAAAGGACTATCGTCCTTCAAGGACATTCCTGAAAAGGACTATCGTCCTTCAAGGACATTCCTGAAAAGGACTATCGTCCTTCAAGGACATTCCTGAAAAGGACTATCGTCCTTCAAGGATATTCCTGAAAAGGACTATTGTCCTTCAAGGATATTCCTGAAAAGGACTATCGTCCTTCAAGGATATTCCTGAAAAGGACTATCGTCTTTTCAAGGATATTCCTGAAAAGGACTATCGTCCTTCAAGGATATTCCTGAAAAGGACTATCGTCCTTCAAGGATATTCCTGAAAAGGACTATCGTCCTTTAAGGATATTCCTGAAAAGGACTATCGTCCTTCAAGGATATTCCTGAAAAGGACTATCGTCCTTCAAGGATATTCCTGAAAAGGACTATCGTCCTTCAAGGATATTCCTGAAAAGGACTATCGTCCTTCAAGGATATTCCTGAAAAGGACTATCGTCCTTCAAGGATATTCCTGAAAAGGACTATCGTTTTTCAAGGATATTCCTGAAAAGGACTATCGTCCTTCAAGGACATTCCTGAAAAGGACTATCGTCCTTCAAGGATATTCCTGAAAAGGACTATCGTCCTTCAAGGATATTCCTGAAAAGGACTATCGTCCTTCAAGGATATTCCTGAAAAGGACTATCGTCCTTCAAGGACATTCCTGAAAAGGACTATCGTCCTTCAAGGATATTCCTGAAAAGGACTATCGTCCTTCAAGGATATTCCTGAAAAGGACTATCGTCCTTCAAGGATATTCCTGAAAAGGACTATCGTCCTTCAAGGATATTCCTGAAAAGGACTATCGTCCTTCAAGGATATTCCTGAAAAGGACTATCGTCCTTCAAGGATATTCCTGAAAAGGACTATCGTCCTTCAAGGATATTCCTGAAAAGGACTATCGTCCTTCAAGGATATTCCTGAAAAGGACAATCGTCCTTCAAGGACATTCCTGAAAAGGACTATCGTCCTTCAAGGATATTCCTGAAAAGGACTATCGTCCTTCAAGGACATTCCTGAAAAGGACTATCGTCCTTCAAGGACATTCCTGAAAAGGACTATCGTCCTTCAAGGACATTCCTGAAAAGGACTATCGTCCTTCAAGGATATTCCTGAAAAGGACTATCGTCCTTCAAGGACATTCCTGAAAAGGACTATCGTCCTTCAAGGACATTCCTGAAAAGGACTATCGTCCTTCAAGGACATTCCTGAAAAGGACTATCGTCCTTCAAGGACATTCCTGAAAAGGACTATCGTCCTTCAAGGATATTCCTGAAAAGGACTATCGTCCTTCAAGGATATTCCTGAAAAGGACTATCGTCCTTCAAGGATATTCCTGAAAAGGACTTATCTATCGTCCTTCAAGGATATTCCTGAAAAGGACTATCGTCCTTCAAGGATATTCCTGAAAAGGACTATCGTCCTTCAAGGATATTCCTGAAAAGGACTATCGTCCTTCAAGGACATTCCTGAAAAGGACTATCGTCCTTCAAGGACATTCCTGAAAAGGACTATCGTCCTTCAAGGACATTCCTGAAAAGGACTATTGTCCTTCAAGGATATTCCTGAAAAGGACTATCGTCCTTCAAGGATATTCCTGAAAAGGACTATCGTCCTTCAAGGATATTCCTGAAAAGGACTATCGTCCTTCAAGGATATTCCTGTGAAAAGGACTATCGTCCTTCAAGGATATTCCTGAAAAGGACTATCGTCATTCTTTAAGGACATTTCCTGAAAAGGACTATCGTCCTTCAAGGATATTCCTGAAAAGGACTATCGTCCTCCTCAAGGATATTCCTGAAAAGGACTATCGTCCTTCAAGGATATTCCTGAAAAGGACTATCGTCCTTCAAGGACATTCTGAAAAGGACTATCGTCCTTCAAGGATATTCCTGAAAAGGACTATCGTCCTTCAAGGAATTCCTGAAAATATTCGTCCTTCATTCCTGAAAAGGACTATCGTCCTTCAAGGATATTCCTGAAAAGGACTATCGTCCTTCAAGGACATTCCTGAAAAGGACTATCGTCCTTCAAGGATATTCCTGAAAAGGACTATCGTCCTTCAAGGACATTCCTGAAAAGGACTATCGTCCTTCAAGGACATTTCTGAAAAGGACTATCGTCCTTCAAGGATATTCCTGAAAAGGACTATCGTCCTTCAAGGATATTCCTGAAAAGGACTATCGTCCTTCAAGGATATTCCTGAAAAGGACTATCGTCCTTCAAGGACATTCCTGAAAAGGACTATCGTCCTTCAAGGATATTCCTGAAAAGGACTATCGTCCTTCAAGGACATTCCTGAAAAGGACTATCGTCCTTCAAGGACATTCCTGAAAAGGACTATTGTCCTTTAAGGATATTCTGAAAAAGGACTATCGTTTTTCAAGGATATTCCTGAAAAGGACTATCGTCCTTCAAGGACATTCCTGAAAAGGACTATCGTCCTTCAAGGATATTCCTGAAAAGGACTTTTGTCCTTCAAGGATATTCCTGAAAAGGACTATCGTCCTTCAAGGATATTCCTGAAAAGGACTATCGTCCTTCAAGGACATTCCTGAAAAGGACTATCGTCCTTCAAGGATATTCCTGAAAAGGACTATCGTCCTTCAAGGATTTTCCTGAAAAGGACTATTCGTCCTTCAAGGATATTCCTGAAAAAGACTATCGTCCTTCAAGGATATTCCTGAAAAGGACTATCGTTTTTCAAGGATATTCCTGAAAAGGACTATCGTCCTTCAAGGACATTCCTGAAAAGGACTATCGTCCTTCAAGGATATTCCTGAAAAGGACTATCGTCCTTCAAGGATATTCCTGAAAAGGACTATCGTCCTTCAAGGATATTCCTGAAAAGGACTATCGTCCTTCAAGGACATTCCTGAAAAGGACTATCGTCCTTCAAGGATATTCCTGAAAAGGACTATCGTCCTTCAAGGATATTCCTGAAAAGGACTATCGTCCTTCAAGGATATTCCTGAAAAGGACTATCGTCCTTCAAGGATATTCCTGAAAAGGACTATCGTCCTTCAAGGACATTCCTGAAAAGGACTTTCGTCCTTCAAGGACATTCCTGAAAAGGACTATCGTCCTTCAAGGATATTCCTGAAAAGGACTATCGTCCTTCAAGGACATTCCTGAAAAGGACTATTCGTCCTTTAAGGACATTCCTGAAAAGGACTATCGTCCTTCAAGGATATTCCTGAAAAGGACTATTGTCCTTCAAGGATATTCCTGAAAAGGACTATCGTCCTTCAAGGATATTCCTGAAAAGGACTATCGTCCTTCAAGGACATTCCTGAAAAGGACTATCGTCCTTCAAGGATATTCCTGAAAAGGACTATCGTCCTTCAAGGATATTCCTGAAAAGGACTATCGTCCTTCAAGGATATTCCTGAAAAGGACTATCGTCCTTCAAGGATATTACTGAAAAGGACTATCGTCCTTCAAGGATATTCCTGAAAAGGACTATCGTCCTTTAAGGATATTCCTGAAAAGGACTATCATCCTTCAAGGATATTCCTGAAAAGGACTATCGTCCTTCAAGGATATTCCTGAAAAGGACAATCGTCCTTAAAGGAAATTCCTGAAAAGGACTATCGTCCTTCAAGGATATTCCTGAAAAGGACTATCGTCCTTCAAGGACATTCCTGAAAAGGACTATCGTCCTTCAAGGACATTCCTGAAAAGGACTATCGTCCTTCAAGGATATTCCTGAAAAGGACTATCGTCCTTCAAGGATATTCCTGAAAAGGACTATCGTCCTTCAAGGATATTCCTGAAAAGGACTATCGTCCTTTCAAGGATATTCCTGAAAAGGACTATCGTCCTTCAAGGATATTCCTGAAAAGGACTATCGTCCTTCAAGGATATTCCTGAAAAGGACTATCGTTCTTTAAGGATATTCCTGAAAAGGACTATCATCCTTCAAGGATATTCCTGAAAAGGACTTATCCTACAAGGATATTCCTGAAAAGGACTATCGTCCTTCAAGGATATTCCTGAAAAGGACTATCGTCCTTCAAGGATATTCTGAAAAGGACTATCGTCCTTTAAGGATATTCCTGAAAAGGACTATCGTCCTTCAAGGATATTCCTGAAAAGGACTATCGTCCTTCAAGGATATTCCTGAAAAGGACAATCGTCCTTCAAGGACATTCCTGAAAAGGACTATCGTCCTTCAAGGATATTCCTGAAAAGGACTATCGTCCTTCAAGGATATTCCTGAAAAGGACTATCGTCCTTCAAGGATATTTCTGAAAAGGACTATCGTCCTTCAAGGATATTCCTGAAAAGGACTATCGTCCTTCAAGGATATTCCTGAAAAAGGACTATCGTCCTTCAAGGACATTCCTGAAAAGGACTATCGTCCTTCAAGGACATTCCTGAAAAGGACTATCGTCCTTCAAGGATATTCCTGAAAAGGACTATCGTCCTTCAAGGACATTCCTGAAAAGGACTATCGTCCTTCAAGGACATTCCTGAAAAGGACTATTGTCCTTCAAGGATATTCATGAAAAAGACTATCATTTTTCAAGGATGTTTCTGAAAAGGACTATCGTCCTTCAAGGACATTCCTGAAAAGGACTATCGTCCTTCAAGGATATTCCTGAAAAGGACTATCGTCCTTCAAGGATATTCCTGAAAAGGACTATCGTCCTTCAAGGATATTCCTGAAAAGGACTATCGTCCTTCAAGGATATTCCTGAAAAGGACTATCGTCCTTCAAGGATATTCCTGAAAAGGACTATCGTCCTTCAAGGATATTCCTGAAAAGGACTATCGTCCTTCAAGGATATTCCTGAAAAGGACTATCGTCCTTCAAGGACATTCCTGAAAAGGACTATCGTCCTTCAAGGATATTCCTGAAAAGGACTATCGTCCTTCAAGGATATTCCTGAAAAGGACTATCGTCCTTCAAGGACATTCCTGAAAAGGACTATCGTCCTTCAAGGATATTCCTGAAAGGACTATTCATATTTCAAGGATTTTCCTGAAAAGGACTATCGTCCTTCAAGGACATTCCTGAAAAAGACTATCGTCCTTCAAGGATATTCCTGAAAAGGAGGATATTTTTTTTCAAGGATATTCCTGAAAAGGACTATCGTCCTTTAAGGATATTCCTGAAAAGGACTATCGTCCTTCAAGGATATTCCTGAAAAGGACTATCGTCCTTCAAGGACATTCCTGAAAAGGACTATCGTCCTTCAAGGACATTCCTGAAAAGGACTATTGTCCTTCAAGGACATTCCTGAAAAGGACTATCGTCCTTCAAGGACATTCCTGAAAAGGACTATCGTCCTTCTTTCGTCCTTTAAGGATATTCCTGAAAAGGACTATCGTCCTTCGAGGACATTCCTGAAAAGGACTATCGTCCTTCAAGGACATTCCTGAAAAGGACTATTGTCCTTCAAGGATATTCATGAAAAGGACTATCGTTTTTCAAGGATATTCCTGAAAAGGACTATCGTCCTTCAAGGACAATCCTGAAAAGGACTATCGTCCTTCAAGGATATTCCTGAAAAGGACTATCGTCCTTCAAGGATATTCCTGAAAAGGACTATCGTCCTTCAAGGATATTCCTGAAAAGGACTATCGTCCTTCAAGGACATTCCTGAAAAGGACTATCGTCCTTCAAGGATATTCCTGAAAAGGACTATCGTCCTTCAAGGATATTCCTGAAAAGGACTATCGTCCTTCAAGGATATTCCTGAAAAGGACTATCGTCCTTCAAGGACATTCCTGAAAAGGACTATCGTCCTTAAGGATATTCCTGAAAAGGACTTTCGTCCTTCAAGGATATTCCTGAAAAGGACTATCGTCCTTCAAGGATATTCCTGAAAAGGACTATCGTCCTTCAAGGATATTCCTGAAAAGGACTATATCCTTCAAGGATATTCCTGAAAAGGACTATCGTCCTTCAAGGATATTCCTGAAAAGGACTATCGTCCTTCAAGGATATTCCTGAAAAGGACTATCGTCCTTCAAGGACATTCCTGAAAAGGACTATCGTCCTTCAAGGATATTCGTGAAAAGGACTATCGTCCTTCAAGGATATTCCTGAAAAGGACTATCGTCCTTCAAGGACATTCCTGAAAAGGACTATCGTCCTTCAAGGATATTCCTGAAAAGGACTATTGTCCTTCAAGGATATTCCTGAAAAGGACTATCGTCCTTCAAGGATATTCCTGAAAAGGACTATCGTCCTTCAAGGATATTCCTGAAAAGGACTATCGTCCTTCAAGGACATTCCTGAAAAGGATCGTCCTATTCGTCCTTCAAGGACATTTCTGAAAAGGACTATCGTCCTTCAAGGATATTCCTGAAAAGGACTATCATCCTTCAAGGATATTCCTGAAAAGGACTATCGTCCTTAAAGGATATTCCTGAAAAGGACTATCGTCCTTCAAGGATATTCCTGAAAAGGACTATTGTCCTTAAAGGAAATTCCTGAAAAGGACTATCGTCCTTCAAGGATATTCCTGAAAAAGACTATCGTCCTTCAAGGACATTCCTGAAAAGGACTATCGTCCTTCAAGGACATTCCTGAAAAGGACTATCGTCCTTCAAGGATATTCCTGAAAAGGACTATCGTCCTTCAAGGATATTCCTGAAAAGGACTATCGTCTTTCAAGGATATTCCTGAAAAGGACTATCGTCCTTCAAGGATATTCCTGAAAAGGACTATCGTCCTTCAAGGATATTCCTGAAAAGGACTATCATTCTTTAAGGATTTTCCTGAAAAGGACTATCATTCTTCAAGGATATTCCTGAAAAGGACTATCGTCCTTCAAGGATATTCCTGAAAAGGACTATCGTCCTTCAAGGATATTCCTGAAAAGGACTATCGTCCTTCAAGGATATTCCTGAAAAGGACTATCGTCCTTCAAGGATATTGCTGAAAAGGACTATCATCCTTCAAGGATATTCCTGAAAAGGACTATCGTCCTTCAAGGACATTCCTGAAAAGGACTTTCGTCCTTCAAGGACATTCCTGAAAAGGACTATTGTCCTTCAAGGATATTCATGAAAAAGACTATCATTTTTCAAGGAAGTTTCTGAAAAGGACTATCCTCCTTCAAGGACATTCCTGAAAAGGACTATCGTCCTTCAAGGATATTCCTGAAAAGGACTTTTGTCCTTTAAGGATATTCCTGAAAAGGACTATCGTCCTTCAAGGATATTCCTGAAAAGGACTATCGTCCTTCAAGGACATTCCTGAAAAGGACTTTCGTCCTTCAAGGATATTCCTGAAAAGGACTATCGTCCTTCAAGGATATTACTGAAAAGGACTATCGTCCTTCGAGGATATTCCTGAAAAGGACTATCATCCTTTAAGGATATTCCTGAAAAGGACTATCGTCCTTAAAGGATATTCCTGAAAAGGACTATCTTCCTTCAAGGATATTCCTGAAAAGGACTATTGTCCTTCAAGGATATTCCTGAAAAGGACTATCGTCCTTCAAGGATATTCCTGAAAAGGACTATCGTCCTTCAAGGACATTCCTGAAAAGGAATATCGTCCTTCAAGGACATTCCTGAAAAGGACTATCGTCCTTCAAGGACATTCCTGAAAAGGACTATCGTCCTTCAAGGACATTCCTGAAAAGGACTATCGTCCTTCAAAGACATTCCTGAAAAGGACTATTGTCCTTCAAGGACATTCCTGAAAAGGACTATCGTCCTTCAAGGACATTCCTGAAAAGATCTATCGTCCTTTAAGGACATTCCATTTCTGAAAAGGACTCATCCTTCAAGGATATTCCTGAAAAGGACTATCATTCTTTAAGGATATTCCTGAAAAGGACTATCGTCCTTCAAGGATATTCCTGAAAAGGACTATCTTCCTTCAAGGATATTCCTGAAAAGGACAATTGTCCTTAAAGGAAATTCCTGAAAAGGACTATCGTCCTTCAAGGATATTACTGAAAAAGACTATCGTCCTTCAAGGACATTCCTGAAAAGGACTATCGTCCTTCAAGGACATTCCTGAAAAGGACTATCGTCCTTCAAGGATATTCCTGAAAAGGACTATTGTCCTTCAAGGATATTCCTGAAAAGGACTATCGTCCTTCAAGGATATTCCTGAAAAGGACTATCGTCCTTCAAGGACATTCCTGAAAAGGACTATCGTCCTTCAAGGACATTCCTGAAAAGGACTATTGTCCTTCAAGGATATTCATGAAAAAGACTATCGTTTTTCAAGGATGTTTCTGAAAAGGACTATTCGTCCTTTAAGGACATTCCTGAAAAGGACTATCGTCCTTCAAGGATATTCCTGAAAAGGACTTTCGTCCTTCAAGGATATTCCTGAAAAGGACTATCATCCTTCAAGGATATTCCTGAAAAGGACTATCGTCCTTCAAGGACATTCCTGAAAAGGACTTTTGTCCTTCAAGGATATTCCTGAAAAGGACTATCGTCCTTCAAGGATATTCCTGAAAAGGACTATCGTCCTTCAAGGATATTCCTGAAAAGGACTATCGTCCTTCAAGGACATTCCTGAAAAGGACTATTGTCCTATAAGGATATTCCTGAAAAGGACATTCATATTTCAAGGATTTTCCTGAAAAGGACTATTCATCCTTCAAGGATTTACCTGTAAAGTACTATCATCCTTCAAGGATATTCCTGAAAAGGATAATTTTTTTTCAAGGATATTGCTGAAAAGGACTTATCCTTTAACGCTTTCCGTGAAAAGGACTATCATCCTTCAAGGATATTCCTGAAAAGGACTATCGTCCTTCAAGGACATTCCTGAAAAGGACTTTTGTCCTTCAAGGATATTCCTGAAAAGGACTATCGTCCTTCAATGATATTCCTGAAAAGGACTATTGTCCTTCAAGGATATTCCTGAAAAGGACTATCGTCCTTCAAGGATATTACTGTAAAGGACTATCGTCCTTCCAGGATATTCCAGAAAAGGACTATCATTCTTTAAGGATATTCCTGAAAAGGACTATCATCCTTAAAGGATATTGAAGAAAAGGACTATCTTCCTTCAAGGATATTCCTGAAAAGGACAATATGTCCTTAAAGGAAATTCCTGAAAAGGACTATCGTCCTTCAAGGATATTCCTGAAAAGGACTATCGTCCTTCAAGGACATTCCTGAAAAGGACTATCGTCCTTCAAGGACATTCCTGAAAAGGACTATCGTCCTTCAAGGACATTCCTGAAAAGGACTATCGTCCTTCAAGGACATTCCTGAAAAGGACTATCGTCCTTCAAGGACATTCCTGAAAAGGACTATTGTCCTTCAAGGACATTCCTGAAAAGGACTATCGTCCTTCAAGGACATTCCTGAAAAGATCTATCGTCCTTTAAGGACATTTCTGAAAAGGACTATCATCCTTCAAGGATATTCCTGAAAAGGACTATCATTCTTTAAGGATATTCCTGAAAAGGACTATCATCCTTCAAGGATATTCCTGAAAAGGACTATCGTCCTTCAAGGATATTCCTGAAAAGGACAATTGTCCTTAAAGGAAATTCCTGAAAAGGACTATCGTCCTTCAAGGATACTACTGAAAAAGACTATCGTCCTTCAAGGACATTCCTGAAAAGGACTATCGTCCTTCAAGGACATTCCTGAAAAGTACTATCGTCCTTCAAGGATATTCCTGAAAAGGACTATTGTCCTTCAAGGATATTCCTGAAAAGGACTATCGTCCTTCAAGGATATTCCTGAAAAGGACTATCGTCTTTCAAGGATATTCCTGAAAAGGACTATCATCCTTCAAGGATATTACTGTAAAGGACTATCGTCCTTCCAGGATATTCCTGAAAAGGACTATCATTCCTTCAAGGATTTTCCTGAAAAGGACTATCGTTCTTCAAGGATATTCCTGAAAAGGACTTATCCTACAAGGATATTCCTGAAAAGGACTATCGTCCTTCAAGGATATTGCTGAAAAGGACTCATCCTTCAAGGATAATTCTGAAAAGGACTATCATTCTTCCTGAAAAGGATATTCCTGAAAAGGACTATCATCCTTAAAGAATATTGCAGAAAAGGACTATCTTCCTTCAAGGATATTCCTGAAAAGGACAATCGTCTCTAAAGGAAATTCCTGAAAAGGACTTTCGTCCTTCAAGGATATTCCTGAAAAAGACTATCGTCCTTCAAGGACATTCCTGAAAAGGACTATCTTCCTTCAAGGACATTTCTGAAAAGGACTATCATCCTTCAAGGATATTCCTGAAAAGGACTATTGTCCTTCAAGGATATTCCTGAAAAAGACTATCGTCCTTCAAGGACATTCCTGAAAAGGACTATCGTCCTTCAAGGACATTCCTGAAAAGGACTATCGTCCTTCAAGGATATTCCTGAAAAGGACTATCGTCCCTCAAGGACATTCCTGAAAAGGACTTTCGTCCTTCAAGGACATTCCTGAAAAGGACTATTGTCCTTCAAGGATATTCATGAAAAAGACTATCATTTTTCAAGGATGTTTCTGAAAAGGACTATTCTCCTTTAAGGACAATCCTGAAAAGGACTATCGTCCTTCAAGGATATTCCTGAAAAGGACTTTTGTCCCTTAAGGATATTCCTGAAAAGGACTATCATCCTTCAAGGATATTCCTGAAAAGGACTATCGTTCTTCAAGGACATTCCTGAAAAGGACTTTTGTCCTATAAGGATATTCCTGAAAAGGACATTCATATTTCAAGGATTTTCCTGAAAAGGACATTCATCCTTCAAGGATTTTCCTGTAAAGTACTATCATCCTTCAAGGATATTCCTGAAAAGGATAATTTTTTTTCAAGGATATTGCTGAAAAGGACTTATCCTTTAACGCTTTCCGTGAAAAGGACTATCATCCTTCGAGGATATTCCTGAAAAGGACTATCGTCCTTCAAGGATAGTCCTGAAAACGACTATTGTCCTTCAAGGACATTCCTGAAAAGGACTATCGTCTTTCAAGGATATTCCTGAAAAGAACTATCGTCCTTCAAGGATATTCCTGAAAAGGACTATCGTCCTTCAAGGACATTCCTGAAAAGCACTATCGTCCTTCAAGGATATTCCTGAAAAGGACAATTGTCCTTAAAGGATATTCCTGAAAAGGACTATCGTCCTTCAAGGATATTCCTGAAAAGGACTATCGTCTTTCAAGGATATTCCTGAAAAGGACTGTCGTCCTTCAAGGATATTCCTGAAAAGGACTATCGTCCTTTAAAGACATTCCTGAAAAGGACTATCGTCTTTAAGGATATTCCTGAAAATTCCTGAAAAGGACTGTTGTCCTTCAAGGATATTCCTGAAAAGGACTATCGTCCTTCAAGGACATTCCTGAAAAGGACTATCGTCCTTCAAGGATATTCCTGAAAAGGACTATCATTCTTTAAGGATTTTCCTGAAAAGGACTATCATCCTTCAAGGACATTCCTGAAAAGAACTTTCGTTTTCAAGGACATTCCTGAAAAGGACTATTGTCCTTCAAGGACATTCCTGAAAAGGACTATCGTCCTTCAAGGACATTTTTGAAAAGGACTATTGTCCTTCAAGGACATTCCTGAAAAGGACTATCGTCCTTCAAGGATATTCCTGAAAAGGACTATCGTCCTTCAAGGACATTCCTGAAAAGGACTATCGTCCTTCAAGGATATTCCTGAAAATGACTATCGTCCTTCAAGGATATTGCTGAAAAGTATTATCGTCCTTCAAGGATATTCCTGAAAAGGACTATCGTCCTTCAAGGACATTTCTGAAAAGGACTATTGTCCTTCAAGGACATTCCTGAAAAGGAATATCGTCCTTCAAGGATAGTCCTGAAAAGGACTATCTTCCTTCAAGGATATTGCTGAAAAGGACTCATCCTTCAAGTATATTCCTGAAAAGGACTATCATTCTTTAAGGATATTCCTGAAAAGGACTATCATCCTTAAAGGATATTGCAGAAAAGGACTATCTTCCTTCAAGGATATTCCTGAAAAGGACAATTGTCCTTAAAGGAAATTCCTGAAAAGGACTATCGTCCTTCAAGGATATTACTGAAAAAGACTATCGTCCTTCAAGGACATTCCTGAAAAGGACTATCGTCCTTCAGGGATATTCCTGAAAAGTACTATCGTCCTTCAAGGATATTCCTGAAAAGGACTATTGTCCTTCAAGGATATTCCTGAAAAGGACTATCGTCCTTCAAGGATATTCCTGAAAAGGACTATCGTCTTTCAAGGATATTCCTGAAAAGGACTATCATCCTTCAAGGATATTACTGTAAAGGACTATCGTCCTTCCAGGATATTCCAGAAAAGGACTATCATTCTTTAAGGATTTTCCTGAAAAGGACTATCATTCTTCAAGGATATTCCTGAAAAGGACTTATCCTACAAGGATATTCCTGAAAAGGACTATCGTCCTTCAAGGATATTGCTGAAAAGGACTCATCCTTCAAGGATAATTCTGAAAAGGACTATCATTCTTTAAGCATATTCCTGAAAAGGACTATCATCCTTAAAGGATATTGCAGAAAAGGACTATCTTCCTTCAAGGATATTCCTGAAAAGGACAATTGTCCTTAAAGGAAATTCCTGAAAAGGACTATCGTCCTTCAAGGATATTACTGAAAAAGACTATCGTCCTTCAAGGACATTCCTGAAAAGGACTATCGTCCTTCAGGGATATTCCTGAAAAGTACTATCGTCCTTCAAGGATATTCCTGAAAAGGACTATTGTCCTTCAAGGATATTCCTGAAAAGGACTATCGTCCTTCAAGGATATTCCTGAAAAGGACTATCGTCTTTCAAGGATATTCCTGAAAAGGACTATCATCCTTCAAGGATATTACTGTAAAGGACTATCGTCCTTCCAGGATATTCCAGAAAAGGACTATCATTCTTTAAGGATTTTCCTGAAAAGGACTATCATTCTTCAAGGATATTCCTGAAAAGGACTTATCCTACAAGGATATTCCTGAAAAGGACTATCGTCCTTCAAGGATATTGCTGAAAAGGACTCATCCTTCAAGGATAATTCTGAAAAGGACTATCATTCTTTAAGCATATTCCTGAAAAGGACTATCATCCTTAAAGAATATTGCAGAAAAGGACTATCTTCCTTCAAGGATATTCCTGAAAAGGACAATCGTCTCTAAAGGAAATTCCTGAAAAGGACTATCGTCCTTCAAGGATATTCCTGAAAAAGACTATCGTCCTTCAAGGACATTCCTGAAAAGGACTATCTTCCTTCAAGGACATTTCTGAAAAGGACTATCATCCTTCAAGGATATTCCTGAAAAGGACTATTGTCCTTCAAGGATATTCCTGAAAAAGACTATCGTCCTTCAAGGACATTCCTGAAAAGGACTATCGTCCTTCAAGGACATTCCTGAAAAGGACTATCGTCCTTCAAGGATATTCCTGAAAAGGACTATCGTCCCTCAAGGACATTCCTGAAAAGGACTAATGTCCTTCAAGGATATTCCTGAAAAGGACTATCATCCTTCAAGGATATTCCTGAAAAGGACTATCGTCCTTCAAGGACATTTGTGAAAAGGACTATCGTCCTTCAAGGATATTCCTGAAAAGGACTATCGTCCTTCAAGGACATTCCTGAAAAGGACTATCGTCCTTCAAGGATATTCCTGAAAAGGACTATCGTCCTTTAAGGATATTTCTGAAAAGAACTATCGTCCTTCAATGATATTCCTGAAAAGGACTATCGTCCTTCAAGGATATTCCTGAAAAGGACTATCATTCTTCAAGGATATTCCTGAAAAGGATTATCCTTCAAGGACATTCCTGAAAAGGACTATCGTCCTTCAAGGACATTCCAGAAAAGGACTTTCATCCTTCAAGGATATTCCTGAAAAGAACTATCATTCTTTAAGGATTTTCCTGAAAAGGACTATCGTCCTTCAAGGACATTCCTGAAAAGGACTTTCGTCCTTCAAGGACATTCTTGAAAAGGACTATTGTCCTTCAAGGATATTCCTGAAAAGGACTATCGTCCTTCAAGGATATTTCTGAAAAGGACTATCGTCCTTCAAGGACATTCCTGAAAAGAACAATCGTCCTTTAAGGACATTTCTGAAAAGGACTATCATCCTTAAAGGATATTGCAGAAAAAGACTATCTTCCTTCAAGGATATTCCTGAAAAGGACAATCGTCTTTAAAGGACATTTCTGAAAAGGACTATCGTCCTTCAAGGATATTGCTGAAAAGGACTCATCCTTCAAGGATATTGCTGAAGAGGACTATCTTCCTTTAAGGACATTCCTGAAAAGGACTTATCCTTTAAGGATATTCCTGAAAAGGACTATCATCCTTCAAGGATATTCCTGAAAAGGACTATCGTCCTTCAAGGACATTCGTGAAAAGGACTATCGTCCTTCAAGGATATTCCTGAAAAGAACTATCATTCTTTAAGGATATTCCTGAAAAGGACTATCATCCTTAAAGGATATCAGCCCTGCCAGGGGCGATTGTGGCCATGTTTGCACTCTGGACATCACACCTGATCTTGTTGCGAAGTATATTAAAGCACTGGACACTAATAAAGGAGCAGGCAGTGACGGAATTCCACCAATTTTTATCAAAAATTCTGTTAATAGCATATCAGTTCCCCTATCTATTCTATATAAACGCTCTTTGCATGAAGGCACGTTCCCGGAATTGTGGAAGGAAGCGCATGTCATTCCTATACATAAAAAAGGCTCTAAGGGAACAATTCAGAATTACCGCCCTATCTCTATATTGAATGCAATGTCCAACTCTTACATACAAATTTATGTATTTTCTTTAACAAGGTAATGCGCTGTATGGATCAACCCTCTCAAGTGGATGCGATTTACACAGACGTAGAAAAAGCCTTTGATAGAGTGGACCACATTATTCTTCTTAATAAGCTTTTCACATTAGGTATACAGGGTGATTTGTATCGTTGGATCTCTTCTTATATTTCTAACAGATCACAAGCGGTTGTCGTGGCGGGATTCAAATCGGATTTCATTACAATCACCTCCGGAGTCCCACAAGGATCCCATTTGGGGCCCTTATTTTATAACGCGTATCTCTATGATATTCATGCATGCTTTGTACATTCCGAACACCTCTTGTACGCAGACGACACCAAAATTTACATTAAGGTGAATGACTTAAATGATTGCCATAACTTGCAAAAAGATTTAGACCAACTATCCAAGTATTACATTACAAACAGAATAAATGTCAATGTAGATAAATGCGCGCAAATATCTTTTACACGTAAAAAGAAACCCATCACGGTCTCTTACAAAATTAACAATAAAACTTTACAAAAAGTTGATGAAATCCGGGATCTGGGTGTGCATTTGGATGATAAAATGCTGTTAAGTAAGCATATTGATATTATTACCGATAAAGCGTACAAAAACTTAGGCTTCGTGATCCGTGTGTGCAAACCATTCAGTGACTTAACATGCATCAAAATGGTGTACAATGCCTATGTCCGCAGTGTTCTCGAGTTCGGCAGTGTTATTTGGAATCCATACTTTGCAAAACATATAGATAGAATAGAACGTATCCAAAAAACATTTATTAAACACCTTAATTACAGAACTAAAAGTGAATATCCCTCATACGAGGCAGCGTGCAAGGCCTACCACATAGACACCCTCCGTGACCGACGCGCCCTGTTGGATTTGTCCTTCCTGCATGATATAGTCAATTCTAACTTAGATTGTCCCACACTGACATCATTAATTTCAAGAACAGTCCCCAGGTATCCTCCTAGACATAGTCTCCATGAAGTTTTCTACGTTCCTACATACCGAAGT
>JAMBLF010001568.1:0-12500 GCA_030578115.1 Leucoptera coffeella
CCTAACCTAACCTAACCTAACCTAACCTAACCTAACCTAACCTAACCTAACCTAACCTAACCTAACCTAACCTAACCTAACCTAACCTAACCTAACCTAACCTAACCTAACCTAACCTAACCTAACCTAACCTAACCTAACCTAACCTAACCTAACCTAACCTAACCTAACCTAACCTAACCTAACCTAACCTAACCTAACCTAACCTAACCTAACCTAACCTAACCTAACCTAACCTAACCTAACCTAACCTAACCTAACCTAACCTAACCTAACCTAACCTAACCTAACCTAACCTAACCTAACCTAACCTAACCTAACCTAACCTAACCTAACCTAACCTAACCTAACCTAACCTAACCTAACCTAACCTAACCTAACCTAACCTAACCTAACCTAACCTAACCTAACCTAACCTAACCTAACCTAACCTAACCTAACCTAACCTAACCTAACCTAACCTAACCTAACCTAACCTAACCTAACCTAACCTAACCTAACCTAACCTAACCTAACCTAACCTAACCTAACCTAACCTAACCTAACCTAACCTAACCTAACCTAACCTAACCTAACCTAACCTAACCTAACCTAACCTAACCTAACCTAACCTAACCTAACCTAACCTAACCTAACCTAACCTAACCTAACCTAACCTAACCTAACCTAACCTAACCTAACCCTAACCTAACCTAACCTAACCTAACCTAACCTAACCTAACCTAACCTAACCTAACCTAACCTAACCTAACCTAACCTAACCTAACCTAACCTAACCTAACCTAACCTAACCTAACCTAACCTAACCTAACCTAACCTAACCTAACCTAACCTAACCTAACCTAACCTAACCTAACCTAACCTAACCTAACCTAACCTAACCTAACCTAACCTAACCTAACCTAACCTAACCTAACCTAACCTAACCTAACCTAACCTAACCTAACCTAACCTAACCTAACCTAACCTAACCTAACCTAACCTAACCTAACCTAACCTAACCTAACCTAACCTAACCTAACCTAACCTAACCTAACCTAACCTAACCTAACCTAACCTAACCTAACCTAACCTAACCTAACCTAACCTAACCTAACCTAACCTAACCTAACCTAACCTAACCTAACCTAACCTAACCTAACCTAACCTAACCTAACCTAACCAGTTGCCGCTGAGATTTCGCTCGGAACGGACACGTTTTATATAGCTCCGTATTTAAAAAATCATTAAGAGTGCAAAAATAGTTGGATTTTGAAGTGCTATACGTCATTTTGTGCGCAACGTTAAGTTCTATAAGTGGATCTAAAGAAAATTTGGAAATTTTCAATTTTCAGTGAAGTTTTGGTGAAAAGTGTTAATTTCACTAATAATTCAAGTAGTTAATCAATAATAACTTTAAAATAAGATCGGTACCCCATACTTTATTTAGTGTCAAAAAGTGCGTATTATCAAGCTACACAACTTGGAAGATTTCTTTGGAAAATTTGGCCGAGTTTTCCACCTGAAAATTCAAAAATTCCGATGACCACGTGGCCACGTGGTCGTGGATGCCGTGTGATCTGGTTCCTGAAAATACATTGGTCAGATAGAGGACAAAAAACGAAGACGATTGACGTTTTGAATTTGAAAATCGACAAAGTTTTCACGGAGCTGGACAGCAAAGAGTAAATTTTATTAATATTGTAAATCTTAAATTAATTTTATTTCGGAAAGTAAAGCGACGACATATTATTTTTAATTGCCTATTATATGCCTTTTGACAAGCGCTACACATTGTTACCATTTTTAGATTTTTATCTGTAAGATTAGCAAAGTTATTAAAATTATAAATTTCTGAGGGTAGAACGAAAATTTTAATTACTTGTTGTGTGCATCAGATTTTTACTGCATCGTAAAGAGCATGTCGCATTTGTTGTATTTAGTGTTTTTAACTGTGTAATTTTAAAGATTTTCTATAAAGTTTTGATTATTTTAAGGAAATAAACTATTTTTATTGTTATTTAAATGAGGGTAGTTTAGAATCTGACACTGAGCTAATTTTCTGATTATTTGTTTAAAGCCCTATCGATAGATACCAAACTCGGCTACTTAGGGACAAAAAACAAGGAATCTGACATTTTGGCAGCCATATTGGCCGCCATTTTGAAATCGTTTTTTGTGATTTTCTCGGTGACCGCTAAACCTAGAGGACTGAGATTTTCTCTATTGTAAAGTGTAAATAGTGGCGAGTCTTTGAGTTTTATTATCTGGGACTGACTGTACGGTATTTAGGTAAATACGGTTAGTATTACATATATCGTAACATTTTGTGAGATAAACTTTTTGTACGAATATATTTTTTGTCATATATTGATATAATTATATATATATTTGAACTGCTCTTGAGTAGAGCTTTGTAACGAGTCTAAACTCGACATATTTACGACACGTTTATAAAATTTGACACTTAGGCGGCCATTTTGGACGCCATCTTGAATATTTTAACTTTTATTATCTCCGGTTATATTGATCGTAGAGATCTGGGGTTTCCGGTAGACACTGTAACTTTTTGTTCTCTATAACCGTAGAACTCTAATTTCTACAAAGTACATAAAAAAAAAAAAAAAAAAAAAAAAACTATATATACAATTTTACAATTTATACAGATTTTATTTTATAAAATAATTATATTTTATTTTACCTTTTATTTGTTGACGCATTTCTCCAACGATGTTTGGCATCAGGACTCCAGTACAGAAGGACGAGGCTGCGGGTGCCGCCACGAGAGATTCGCCAGAGCGACGGCCCGAGCGGACATCGGTGGTGAGGCGCAGTGTCGGGGAGTGGGAGGCGGCCAGCGGGCGGGTGTCCACTGGGCCGCAGGTCACTGTGCCGGAGGGCCGTGTCAGCTCGCGGGCGCCACCTGGAGACAGGGTGGTCGAGGCAAGGGCGTGTCTCACCAAGGCGAAGCTTCACTTGGGCGGGTCTAGAAACCTGAAAACAGATATAAAGAATGCAGTGACAGAGGCTCTCGATCGTATATACAAGCTGCTAAAAGAGTCCGAGGACGAACTGAAGCAAAGGAAAAGGGCTTCGGCGGGAGACGCCCGGGTGAAAGGACATGTGGAAGTGATTGCGGGTGAGTCCGCGGAGAGTAGGCTGATGGCAAGGATCGAAGAACACACAAGATTGCTGGCAGTGAACACCGAGAGAATGGAAAGGTTGCAGGAGACTCTTGACGAGCACACCTCGCGGATAAATACGAGTTATGCCGGTGCAGTGGCGGGGGGATCGGGGCGGTCTGGCGCGGGGCCGAGGGCGCTTCACTCTATAGCCGTCACATCGGCGAATGAGCAGGAAACGGGAGACGACATACTTAATAAGATAAGAGATGTAGTAAACGCAAAAGAAGGATGGGTAAAAGTGGAAAAAGTAAGGAAAGCGAAAGACAGAAAGATAATTCTAGGATGCAGCAGTAAAGAAGAAAGAGAAAAAGTGAAAGAAAGACTTAAAATGGCGGAAACATTAAAGGTAGAGGAAATGAAAAACAAGAATCCTCTAGTATCATTAAGGGACGTCTTGTCACATAACAGTGACGAGGAGGTCGTTCGTGCGATACGAAAACAAAATGAAGAGCTGTTTAGCGGTCTCGGTGAGGAGGAATGCTTCATGAAGGTGAGATTTCGAAAGAAGGCGCGGAATCCTCACACGAGTCACGTCGTGGTGGAGGTCTCGCCGGCCTTTTGGAGAAGAGCCACAACGGCGGGGAGATTGCGGGTGGATCTCCAGCAGGTGCGAGTTGTTGATCAGTCCCCGCTGATCCAGTGTTCTCGCTGCTTGGGTTATGGTCACACGAAGCGACTGTGTAAGGAGGAGGTCGACCTGTGCTGTCACTGTGGCGGCCCTCACCTGGGTTCTGATTGCGCTGACAGGATGACAGGAGTTGCTCCAACGTGCAGGAACTGCGCAAGGGCTGGATTGACATCCGACGGGCATAACGCATTCAGCGAGAGTTGTCCAGTAAGGAAACGCTGGGAGGTGCTCTCAAGGTCATCGGTGGCGTATTGCTGAGGGCGTTCATGGCATGACTCCGCGCTACAGGGTGTTCCAGGCTAATCTGCAACGGAAAAAAATAGCATTAGAAGAGCTAATGATAGAGGCAGGAAGGAGACAGGCGTCGGTGGCCTTGATGCAGGAGCCGTATGTGGGAGCAGTGGGCAGGGTGCGGAATTATGGTGGTGTGCGTATATATCAGGGGCTCGGGGAGGGTGTGTCAAAGGCAGCTATTGCTGTTTTTGATACCAATCTGGACGTGGTGCAGTTCCCACAGTTCACCACCAACAATATTGTGGTACTAAAAATACGTACCAGAGCGTGGGATCTGGCGCTGATATCCGTATACTTCGAGCCTGATAAACCTCTTGGTCCATATCTGCTGCACCTGCGAACCGTGATGAACGCCCTGGAACACAAAAAAGTTATATTAGCCGGAGATGTGAACGCAGCAAGTCATTGGTGGGGAAGTGTGAGAGAAGATTCTAGGGGAGAAGAGCTAATGGGTATGTTGGAGGAGCTGGGGCTTCACGTGTTAAACAGAGGAGATGTGCCGACGTTCGACACAGTGAGGGGGGGAAAGAGATACTGTAGTCATGTGGATGTGACGGTGAGTTCGGAGGATTACCTGGGTCTGGTGGAAGACTGGAGGGTTGATGATACGCTCACGAGTTCTGATCACAACGCCATTACATTCGATATCAATCTACAACAGTCCAGAGGTATAGACATTGTTCGAAGTACAAGGATATTTAATACAAGGAAGGCGAACTGGTCTCAATTTCATGCAACATATGCACAACTAAAACTATATAAGAACATATCCTCTGAGAGAATTGATAATGTCAGAGTACGGAATGATATCGATATATTAGTGGAAGATGTACAACAAGTTATGTATGAAGCATGTGTAGAGTCCATACCGAAAATAAATAAGGGTAAAAAGCTTACCTTATCATGGTGGACACAAGAGCTCGCCAAGATGAAGAAAGGAGTTGCCACCAGGAAACGCAGGATCCGTTCTGCTGCACCGGTGCGCAGGGCTGTGGTCGTTAACGAGTACCTGAAATACAAAGCAGAATATGAGTCCACAGTATTAGCCGCACAGACAGGGAGCTGGAAAAGCTTCTGTCAGAAGCAAGACAGGGAAGGTATATGGGAGGGGCTCTATCGAGTCATAGGGAGGACAAAAAAAAGGGAAGAAGACGTGCCAATCAACAGAAATAACCATACACTCGATGCGCAGGACTCAGCGAGGTGTCTCGCTGAAACTTTTTACCCCCTTGATGTACAGGAAGATGATGACCCGGGTCACTCTGCAATCCGAAGAAGAGCACTGGAGGGAGGAGTAGAAGCCTTGATGAGTGATCATGACCCGTCTTTCACATTGTGTGAGCTACTAAGAACCGCCAGAAGTTTCAACCCCAAGAAGGCGCCGGGCGGAGACGGACTGACTGCCGACATATGTTGGCATAGTATATCAGGTGAGCCCGATTTCTTTTTAAGACTCTATAACTGTTGTCTGTCTCACCAGTACTTTCCCAAGAAGTGGAAGGAGGCGGCGGTCATCATGCTGCGCAAACCAGGCAAAGACACCTATACAGACCCAAAATCGTATAGACCCATCGGGCTCTTGCCAGTACTGGGGAAAATTTATGAAAAAATGATAATTACACGTCTTCGTTTTCATCTCTTGCCCGGAATCAGCAGGCAGCAATTTGGGTTTATGCCACAGAAGAGCACGGAAGATGCTCTGTTCTCCCTTATTAGTCATATAAGAGAGAAACGAGACGAAAAAAGAATAGTAGTCCTGGTGTCTTTAGATATAGAAGGAGCTTTTGACAACGCATGGTGGCCCGCAATCAGAGTAAGGCTGGCTGAGGAGCAGTGTCCATCGAACCTTAGAGGGGTCATGGATAGTTACCTTGCGGAAAGGCTGGTGAGAGTGAGGTACTTGGGAGTTGAGCATGTTCGGAGCCCAGAAAAGGGATGCGTGCAAGGTTCTATAGGGGGACCTTTATTATGGAATCTCCTTTTGGATCCACTTTTAAAGGAGTTATCGGATCTTGGAACCTTCGTCCAGGCATACGCCGATGACATAGTTTTAGTTTTTGATGGTGCTACAGCCTTAGAGATAGAGGAGATAGCGTCTGTCGCCCTCGCCCGTGTCTTGTCGTGGGGCCTCAAAAATAAACTGAAATTTGCACCACATAAGACCAACGCAATGGTCATTACAAGGAAAATGAGGTATGACACTCCACGATTGAGCATGGGCGGGGTCGACATACGTATGTCTCGGTGTATAAAAGTATTAGGGCTGACTATTGACGAGAAATTAACTTTCCGTGACCATGTTACAGGTGTCTGCCGGAAGGCTACAGGTGTCTACAAGCAATTGGCAAGGGCGGCGAGGGTCGGTTGGGGACTGCATCCCGAGATAATCAAAATTATTTACGTGGCCGCAGTTGAGCCCATTGTTCTGTATGCGGCGTCTGTTTGGGCGCCGGTCGCTGAGGGGAAGGGGGTTCAGAAGCAGCTGGGTGCTCTGCAGCGAGTCTTTGCGCAGAAGATATGTCGGGCCTATCGCACGGTCTCACTGGACTCGTGCCTGATCCTGGCTGGTCTGCTTCCTCTCGACCTTCGGGTCAGAGAGATTTTTCTTCTGGGGCAGGCTAGGAGGGGGCTGCCGGTGCCTGGCCTGGGGGACCGTGAGGTTGAGGGCATGGTTTCTGCGACGGAGGTTCCGCATCCGGCGCTTAATGCTGACCTGTCCTTCGGGTGCCTTGGCGATCGGGTGGACGATGGGGGGTGTGGCGACTCAGGCGTGTGTGTGTACACGGATGGCAGCAAAATTAATGGAAAAGTGGGTGCCGCTCTCTCCTTATGGGAGGGAGGGGTTGAGACCGGGTCTATTAAGTTTGGCTTGTCATCCTACTGTACGGTATACCAGGCGGAGCTGCTTGCAATTTGCAGGGCGACCCGAGAGGTCGGCCGGCGTGGCTTTAAATCTTGCTCTATTCTCAGTGACTCCATGGCGGCATTGCAGACGGTGGCTAACGCTGGCGCCCTTCACCCCCTAGCAGTGGAGGCGAGGGCAAACTTGAGAACGTTGTCTCTCCAGGGCAAAGTTGTGTCTTTGTCCTGGATAAAGGCCCACGCGGGGTTGGAGGGCAACGAGAGAGCCGATCAGCTGGCAAAGGAGGCTGCACTTGGATATAAGGGTCGGCCGCACTACGATCGATGTCCGGTTTCCTATGTTAGAAGGATGATCCGACGCGGCTCGCTTGACGAGTGGGACGAGAGATATGGAGCTGGGGTTACCGCCGGAGTGACGAAGTTGTTTTACCCAGTAGCATCAGACGCGTACAGACATGTGGTGAAACTGGGGCAGTCCGCGGTTATGACACAGTTAATGACCGGGCATGGGGGTTTCTCCCAGTATTTACATCGTTTTAAATTAAAGGACAGCCCTTTGTGTATTTGTGGAACTGGCGAACCGGAGTCTGTTCCCCACCTGATCCTCGACTGCCCTATATTCTCCTTAGAGAGAATGGAAATAGAGAACATTCTAGGTTTTATGTTAACACTAAGCACCATAAAAGATATAGCTATAAGTAAAGATAAGGTAAAAGTATTAAATATATGTTGTAAGATAATAGAAAAAGTAAGGAATAGAAATAAAAGCAATTAAAAAAATGATTATGTCATATTATATACAATATGAACATTAATCATTAAAGTAGGAAGTAACAAGTAAAGAACTGTAAATATGTAAACATACATTTAAGATAAATAACGATAGTTATAATGAAAGACCATGAAATGAATTTGTAAATAAAAACAATATAAAAAAGAGCGTAGATAGGATCCCCATACACATTTGGTTTCGGAAGGATTGGCATGTAAGAAAGACAAAGTATGAAGCATGAAAGAGCCTGATATAAAAGCGAGAACAGCATGAAAGACACACATAGCAGAATAAGGGCTCCGATTACGTTGGAGGAAGCAGTATAAAAAAAAAAAAAAAAAAAAAAAAAAAAAAAAAAAAAAAAAAAAAAAACCTAACCTAACCTAACCTAACCTAACCTAACCTAACCTAACCTAACCTAACCTAACCTAACCTAACCTAACCTAACCTAACCTAACCTAACCTAACCTAACCTAACCTAACCTAACCTAAACCTAACCTAACCTAACCTAACCTAACCTAACCTAACCTAACCTAACCTAACCTAACCTAACCTAACCTAACCTAACCTAACCTAACCTAACCTAACCTAACCTAACCTAACCTAACCTAACCTAACCTAACCTAACCTAACCTAACCTAACCTAACCTAACCTAACCTAACCTAACCTAACCTAACCTAACCTAACCTAACCTAACCTAACCTAACCTAACCTAACCTAACCTAACCTAACCTAACCTAACCTAACCTAACCTAACCTAACCCCAACTTGCAGGAACTGCAAAAGAGAGGGCCATGGCAGCACTGGCCACAGCACATTCAGCCGTGAATGTCCGGAGTGGCAAAAGTGGGACGCTATAGCGAGATCCAGGATCTCCTATTGCTAGGGGCGCCCCAATGGATACGTGCAGAACCCCCTCTGCCAACGGAAAAGACGGGAATGGTAGGCTGAAAATCATCCAAGCCAACCTACAACGCTCCAAACTCGCAACGGCAGAGCTGCTCCAGGTGGCGAATGAGAGAGGGATCTCCGTGGCGCTAGTACAGGAACCTTACGTGGGACGTACTGGCTTGCTTAAGGAGTATCCGGGCACTAAAGTCATCCAGTGCACTCTCAACCGCCAGAAACCAGTAAAGGCGGCGATTGTGGTCTTTGGGGATCGGCTGGAGGTCATTCATGACCCCCAATTGGTAACCGAGACCGAGGCTGCAGTTTTACTGGTAGCGGGAGGCTTAAGGCTTGGAGTAATATCCGTCTACTACGAGGGGGATCAGGTCATGGAGCCGTACCTATGGCGGACGAGGACGGCCATGGAGGGTCTAAAAACCACAAACATAATCGTGGGTGGTGACGTAAATGCGTGGAGCCACTGGTGGGGGTAGCAGCTCGGAAAACAACAGAGGAGCTGCTTACAACGCCTTTCTGAATGAGGAAGGCCTTCATATCCTGAACACAGGAAACACTCCAACGTTTGAAACACTGAGGAGGGACACACTGTGCACAAGCGTCGTAGACGTGACGGCGTGCAGTGAGTCTATGCTCGGCAGGGTGGAGGAATGGCGAGTCGACAAAAGTCTAACAACATCAGACCACAACGCCATCGCTTTCGAGGTTAAGCTAAGTCAAAAGCTTGAGCCATTGAAGCCCATAACAACTAGGGTCTTTAACACAAAGAAAGCTAGATGGCAGGAATTCAACGAAGCCATTCAGGCTGGCCTAGCCGAACGAAACCTCACGATCGGGACAGTTTCAGAAGTTAAAACTCCAGAGGAGTTGGAGTGCAAGGTGTCCTCATACATGGAGGCCATACGGGAAGCTTGCGAAATAGCTATACCGAAAGTGGCACCATGGAAGGGAAAGGCGGTACCACCCTGGTGGACAAAAGAGCTGCACGCAGCGAAAAAAGACGTCATCAGGAAAAAAAGACGTATCAAAAATGCGGCCCCCTCGCGCAGACAGTACGTCATCGACGAGTATCTGCTGGCAAGGGAGGCTTATACGTCGCTCGCAACAACAGAGCAAACAAGGAGTTGGAAGGAATTTTGTGCGACACAGGAGAAGGAAAGTATGTGGGATGGTATCTACAGAGTGATCAGGAGAACAGCCAAGAGACATGAAGACATGCTGCTCAGGGACCAGGTGGGAAATACGCTGGGTCCCAGTCAGTCGGCAGATCTCTTGGCAGAAACGTTTTACCCGGAGGACTCTGTAGCAACTGATATGCCAATGCACACAGAAATCCGTCTCAAAACGGGTGGAACAGACTGGTTAGACGCCCGGGAGCTGTCCGCGGACGACCCTCCCTTTACCCAAGGTGAACTGGATCTGGTGCTAAATGCACAAAATCCAAAAAAGGCGCCGGGTCCGGACGGGTTTACTGCGGACATCTGCGTTGCGGCAATAAAGAGTGACTGGAAGTTGTTCCTTGCGATGGCGAACAAGTGCTTGACACTGGCGCACTTCCCGGAGCAATGGAAGATAGCCCACGTCATTATATTGCGCAAACCGGGGAAACCAGACTACACCCACCCAAAGTCGTACAGGCCGATAGGTCTGCTGTCGGTTCTCGGAAAAATCTTTGAGAAACTGATGATGGGCAGACTTCATTGGCATATCCTGCCAAATCTGAGTAGGACCCAGTATGGCTTTCTGCCCCAAAGGGGTACCGAGGACGCCCTGTATGACATGTTGAGACTCGTAAGAAGAGAAATGGACTGTAAAAAGTCGGTTCTCATAGTCTCACTTGACATAGAAGGAGCCTTTGACAATGCATGGTGGCCGGCTCTCAAAGGAGAGCTGCGCAGAAAGGGGTGCCCTAGAAATCTGTATGCGCTAGTCGACTCGTATCTGAGGAACCGCAAAATTAGGGTGAATTACGCGAGGGGCAGTCAGCGAGAGGAAAACCACCAAGGGATGTGTCCAGGGTTCAATCGGAGGACCAACATTCTGGAACATCATCTTGGACTCGCTGCTGCAAAAACTCAGTGAAAGTAACGTTACGTGCCAGGCGTTTGCGGACGACGTGGTCCTGATATTCTCGGACAGGTCCATGGGCTTGGTCGAGGAGGCCGCTAATAAGGCCCTAGAGATAGTGGGGGCCTGGGGGATCAAAAACAAGCTCAACTTCGCACCTGGGAAAACCCATGCGATGTTGTTTACAAAAAAGCTTAAATATGATCCACCAACGGTTGTGATCTCCGGCCAGCGGGTGGGCCTTGTCGACAATATGAAGATTTTGGGCCTAACCATAGACCGTAACCTCACATTCAAGGCGCACGTGGCAGAGGTCTGTAGAAAATCCACGGATATATACAAGCAGCTGGCGTGCGCGGCGAGGGTGACATGGGGTCTGAATGGGGAGGTTGTCAGGACTATATACGTCTCGGTCATTGAACCTATCGTATTGTACGCGGCAAGCGTGTGGGCCCCAGCGACGGAGCTTCAGATGATCCAAGGTCAGCTGAACGCTCTCCAAAGGGGCTTCGCACAAAAGATCTGCAGGGCGTACCGTACGGTCTCATTGACGGCGGCAACGGTTCTCGCGGGATTGCTGCCACTGGACCTCAGGGTCCAGGAGGCAGCCAGTCTCTACTCGGCCAAGAAGGGACTGTCCCTGGACTACTTGTCTCCAAACAAAACCGTGGAGAAGGTGGTGGGCTATTTAGAGAAACCGCATCCGTCCACAATAACAACCGTGGACTTTGAGTTGCTAGAAAGCATGGATGCCGAGACCCTAGAGTCCCACCGGATTGAAGGCCCACATATATACACTGATGGAAGTAAGATATCCAACAAAGTGGGTGCGGCCTTGACATGGTGGGACGAAAACAGGGAAATACGAAGCTCTAAATTCAGCCTTGACCCGGACTGCACGGTCTTCCAGGCGGAGCTCTATGCGCTGTTTAGGGCCATGCAGATGGTGCAGCTCAGCTGTGAATCTGTGGTCAACATAATGAGTGATTCCCGATCTTCGTTGGAATTACTCAAGAGCCACAGAGTAGGTCATCCGCTGGCAAAGGCAATTAGAGAGAGCATGGGAGACATAGAGCGGCAGGGCAGGACAGTCCGACTCTTTTGGCTCAGAGCACACGTGGGAACGCCGGGGAATGAGAGGGCAGACCAACTGGCCAAGGAGGCAGCACTGGAACAGGGTAACCCACCGGACTACGCAGAGGTCCCCCTGTCCTACGTTAGAAACCTGATCAGGAAGGAGACCGTGCGCAAATGGCAGGGCCGGTACTCATCCTCGACGAGAGCGAAGACGACCAAGGAATTTCTTCCGGACGTTGACCAGGCGTACAGGATCATAAGATCGACACGCCTCACGCCGACTCTCGTTCAGGTGCTAACGGGACATGGTGGAATAGGGGAGTACTTGCACCGGTTTAAGTTGAAAGACAGTCCCGGGTGCGAGTGTGACCCTACAGTATGTGAGTCCGTGTGGCACGTGCTGTTCGAATGCCCTAGGTTTGGTGCAGGGCGAATGGACCTTGAGAACAGAATTTTCACAAACGTTAACAAATGGACCCTGCGGGCGGTTTTATCGGATGCGAATAAAAGGACGCCTTTTCTGGAATTTGCCGAGGCGGCATTTAAAACTGCTGCCAAAAGAAACGCCGGCTGCAGCGGACTAACAACTGCCGAGCGGGGGGATACGGCGCCAGGACCATCAGCGTGGCCAACATCACCCACAGCAAGCAGACCCCATCCTATACCACTAGAAGAACGACAGGTTCTTCTGCTAGGGGAAGTGGGGACGCCAAAACTGAGGCTGAGGG
>JAMBLF010001568.1:20000-65572 GCA_030578115.1 Leucoptera coffeella
TGTCCACCGGGGCGCCTTACTCGGCGGGGTCACGGGAGCTGCGTGAGCATTACATCACGCGACCCCACCGGCGCTGTCCGGCCGAAGCCGAACCCACCTCAGCTGGGCGAAGGCGAACCCCCGCCCAGCAACACCGAGGGGCGCGCGGGACACGCGCGCACCACCTCTAGGCCGAACGCGAAGGAGCGGCAAGCCCCAGCTTACCACCCCACGGCCAAGGCGTGGGGGGAGGAGGCCGAGATTAATTATGACATCGCGGCCCCCTCCCACCGCCACCCAACTAGCAACTCACAGAGCCCAGTTTCCCGGGCTCAAGTAATTTTTTAGAGAGGTTACGAGATTTGACGGTGGCAGCGCTGACACTGCCTGCCCAGCAATCGCGTTGATTGCCGGGCCCGCCCCCAAAGGCCAGGGACGCGCGCCGCCAGGGAGTGGCGGTTCCCTGAAAACGACGCGGTGCCGGCACCCACCACTCCTCCAGCCTCCGTCGGAGCCATCGACGGAGGCGGAGAGCAGCCCCAGGGGGCAATTGGTTTCACGGTCTACTCCTCGACCGCTACTCACAGGTGGGCCACGAGAAGGCTTGCCCCATCCACCCCATCCACCCCAACCTAACCTTTTTTTTTTTTTTTTTAACGTCAGGAAATCCCCACGGATACCCTTCCGGCCCTGGGGAGCCAGAGGGTTATGTCGGACTCGAACCGACTAAAACCTGACGGTGTCCACCGGGGCGCCTTACTCGGCGGGGTCACGGGAACTGCGTGAGCATTACATCACGCGACCCCACCGGCGCTGTCCGGCCGAAGCCGAACCCACCTCGGCTGGGCGAAGGCGAAACCCCGCCCAGCAACACCGAGGGGCGCGCGGGACACGCGCGCACCACCTCTAGGCCGAACGCGAAGGAGCAGCAAGCCCCAGCTTACCACCCCACGGCCCTAGGTAGGGGACGGAGGAGGCCACGACAGGCGCTCAACTCACACAAGCTCCAGTTCCCGCTGAATCTGGGCATTCAGCTCCGCCTTGGCCTGTGCAAGGCCGACATATTCGCCTGTGGTAGGCGGCCGTCCTCTTTCTCTCTTCGTTTTCGTCGCTGCCGGCGCCTTGTCCCCAGATGTTCGGGGACGGTCTTCTTCATTGTCGATCCGCCTCTTACGGCATGTCGACGATGACCTTGAGTTATCATCCATGAGTGAGCCGTCCGAGTCGACGGCGCCCACTTCGAGCATCTGCTCCTCCTCTTCTTCTTCTTTGCTCCTTCTACTACTTTGTTTGCTTTTTGATTTTGAGTTTTTCAAGTCCATTCTTCAACCCACGAGTACCGGGTTCTTGAGCTGCACCGCCGCAGTGACCCGATTGCCACGGTGCCCCTGATACGCCTGGGGGGTCAGGAGGTACCCCAGGGTCGGCCGCTAAAGACAGATCAACCCGCCTGCCACTCTCTCCGAGTGCCCCGACGCCGCGCGAGGCCCCCAAGGGGGCGCCCCAACGCCGGGAACTGGGGATTTTTTAAAGAGGTTCACTCCTCGCGGTCCGGGCGGTTAAGCCAAGACCCTCGTCCCCGCATAGAGCCGCTAGACATGACAACGACACTCCATGACGGGATTACGAGCCAGACGGTAATGATGCAGGTTCGCTGCACCACCTGCCCAGAAACAAGGTTTCCAGGCCCGCCCGAGTGTGCCGAAGCACACCTTCTGGGTTATTTTTTATAGAGGTTTTCTTCCTCGCAGTCCGAATGGCAAGCCACCCGAACAAGGACAAGTCCCCGGTAGGCTTACGAGCTGCTACCCCCTCCAAACCCCGTCTGACGAGCAGACGAAGCGGGAGGGAGCCCGCGAGGCAATTAGTTTCACGGCCGATCGCTCAGCCGCTACTCACAGGGTGGGCCACGAGAAGGCTTGCCTCATCCACCCCACCCCAACCTTTTTTTTTTTTTTAACGTCCGGAAATCCCCACGGATACCCGCCGGCTCTGGGGTGCCGGAGGGTTATGTCGGACTCGAACCGACTAAAACCTGACGGTGACCTTCGGGTGCCTCATTGGCCAGGGCCGCGGGAACGCGCGAGCATAACATCACGCGACCCCGACCTAGGCGGCGTCCGGCAGTGGGCGCCGGACCCTGTCCCGAGCGTGGGCGGAAGGGAGATTCTCCCGCCCGAATCCTAATGGGAGGCGCGCAGGTCACGCGCACACCGTCCCGAGGCCTTTGATCAGAGGGGGCACGCACGCCCCAGCGGCGTGCCCCCGTGGCCTTAGGTGGGGGGGAGTGGGCCGTGCAGGGTAGCCGGCCTCCTGGTCCCGGCTCTCCGGCGGCGGACCGGATGGGACGCGGGATCTTGTTCCCGCGCCCGCTCCGCCGCCTCCTTCTGGGACATCACCGTCTCACAGAAGGTCAGAGCCGCCTGCCATGCCTCATCACCACCGACCATGGACTGAACCAAGGCCGGCAGAGAGAGGGCACTCCCCACCGCTGCGACGAGACAGCGGCGCTCTTCGTCCCAGGCTGGGCACTCCACCAACGTATGCTGCACCGTGTCGTCGTCACAGCCGCAATGGTGACACTCGGTCGTTGGCTCCCTTCCGGCGATCCGGTGCAGGTAATGTCCAAAGCAGCCATGCCCGGACAACATCTGTAGGTCAACGACGCCGTTCGGTCCGCCCACTGTTGTAGGACTGGGCGGACTGCCTCGACAGTCCAGCGGCCGGCACTTGGGTCAGCCAGCCGCTCCCGCCACTTCTCCAGCACGGACTGCCGGGCCTGGAGTCTTCGCTGTTCCATCTCCCTGGGAGAGGGATCTTCTTCGTTTCGGCGAAGGGCGGCGCGCCACTGGTACAGCGCCGCATGCGCCTCCGCCTCAAGGTCCCAGGGAGGACTTCCTGCCAGGACGCAGGCCGCCTCATACGACACCGTGCGGTATCCACGTACCACCCCGACGGCCATCGCTCTCTGGGCTCTTCTCAGATGGATAAAGCTCTGGGCCGTAAGGGCTCCCGCCCACACGGGGGCACCGTAAAGTGCCATCGACCTCACGACGCCAAGGTAGAGGCGGCGGCGTCCTTCCGCTGGCCCCCCGACGTTGGGCATCAGGCGGCGCAGTCTTGCACCGGCGCAGTAGAGTCGGGGGGCTAACATCTTGAAATGTTCGCGAAAACTCCAACGGCTATCGAGGACGAGCCCAAGGTATCTCATGTGCGACTCGACCCCGACACGAGTGCCACCAATCACCATATGCAGCGCCACCTCGAGTCCCAGTTGCCTTATCCGTCTCACCACCTGCCACACCGAAATGGTGGCGAGACGGGATGCCTCCCTGAATGAGCTCCCTCGGGCGGTGACCAGCGTGTCATCAGCGTATCATGTTACGCCTGCGCCCGCCAGGAGCCTCACTCTCAGCACCCAGTCGTAGCCAACGTTCCAGAGCAAGGGGCCCAGAACTGACCCCTGAGGAACGCCGCACGACATCTCCCACAGGTGCTGTCGGCCATCACGCCCAACACACGTGATAGTCCTCTCGCTGAGGTAATTTCCGATCAGCCTGCACAGGTATTGAGGCACTCCATGGTGTTGGAGCGCCTCCCTGATACAGGCCCAGGGCAAGGTGTTAAACGCGTTGGCTATGTCCAACGACACTGCTAGCAACACCTCACCCCGTGCCACCGCTTCCTCCGAGAGGGCCTTGACGCGAAGGACCGCGTCCACGGTCGATCGGCCCCCCCGGAACCCGTACTGCAAGGGTGACAGATCGGGCCCGACACGCGAGAGGTGCCCAACGAGGCGACCCGCCAATACACGCTCAAAGAGCTTTCCCGCCTCGTCAAGAAGCTTGAGAGCAGCCGCACGCAACTCGGCCTCCGTCACCGCCGGCGGAGGACAATCAGGACCCGCTACATCGAGGGGCGCGCGGGACACGCGCGCACCACCTCTAGGCCGAACGCGAAGGAGCGGCAAGCCCCAGCTTACCACCCCACGGCCCTAGGTAGGGGAGAGAGGAGGTCACGCTTCCCAACGTGACCCCCCCTCCCCACCACCCAGCACTTCTCCAGAGCCCAGTTTCCCGGGCTCAAGTAATTTTTTAGAGAGGTTTTCTTCCTCGCGGTCCCTGAGGCACCGCTCACAAAGCACCGCAGGACCCTCGGCCCTGACCAGAGAAGAACTCCAGTGCAGGGTTACGAGATTCGACGGTGACAGCGCTGACACTGCCTGCCCAGCAATCGCGTTGATTGCCGGGCCCGCCCGAAGGCCAGGGACGCGCGCCACCCGGGAGTGGTGTCTCCCGGCAAAATGACGCGGTCCCGGCACCCACCACTCCTCCAGCACTCCGTCGGCATCCCTCGACGGAGGCGGAGAGCAGCCCCGGGGCAATTGGTTTCACGGTCTCCCCCGCGACCGCTACTCACAGGGTGGGCCACGAGAAGGCTTGCCCCATCCACCCCAACCTTTTTTTTTTTTTTTTAACGTCAGGAAATCCCCACGGATACCCTTCCGGCCCTGGGGAGCCAGAGGGTTATGTCGGACTCGAACCGACTAAAACCTGACGGTGTCCACCGGGGCGCCTTACTCGGCGGGGTCGCGGGAACTGCGTGAGCATTACATCACGCGACCCCACCGGCGCTGTCCGGCCGAAGCCGAACCCACCTCGGCTGGGCGAAGGCGAACCCCCGCCCAGCAACACCGAGGGGCGCGCGGGACACGCGCGCACCACCTCTAGGCCGAACGCGAAGGAGCAGCAAGCCCCAGCTTGCCACCCCACGGCCCTAGGTAGGGGAGAGAGGAGGTCACGCTATCATTTTCATGACCCCCCCTCCCCACCACCCAGCCCATCTCCAGAGCCCAGTTTCCCGGGCTCAAGTAATTTTTTAGAGAGGTTTTCTTCCTCGCGGTCCAAGGATACGATGCGAAGATGGGTCCATCTCCCGGTCCCTCTCCGCCGCCTCCTTCTGGGACATCACCGTCTCACAGAAGGTCAGAGCCGCCTGCCATGCCTCATCACCACCGACTATGGACTGAACCAAGGCCGGCAGAGAGAGGGCACTCCCCACCGCTGCGACGAGACAGCGGCGCTCTTCGTCCCAGGCTGGGCACTCCACCAACGTATGCTGCGCCGTGTCGTCGTCACAGCCGCAATGGTGACACTCGGTCGTTGGCTCCCTTCCAGCGATCCGGTGCAGGTAATGTCCGAAGCAGCCATGCCCGGACAACATCTGCACCATGCGGTAGGTCAACGACGCCGTTCTCGACTCGACAGTCCAGCGGCCGGCACTTGGGTCAGCCAGCCGCTCCCGCCACTTCTCCAGCACGGACTGCCGGGCCTGGAGTCTTCGCCGTTCCATCTCCCTGGGAGAGGGATCTTCTTCGTTTCGGTGGAGGGCGGCGTGCCAGTGGTACAGCGCCGACTGCGCCTCCACCCCAAGGTCCCAGGGAGGACTTCCTGCCAGGACGCAGGCCGCCTCATACGACACCGTGCGGTATCCACGTACCACCCCGACGGCCATCGCTCTTTGGGTTCTTCTTAGATGGATAAAGCTCTGGGCCGTAAGGGCTCCCGCCCACACGAACACCGTCCGGACCCGGAGCCTTCTTCTTCCGGAGCTTGAGAGCCGCCGCACGCAGTTCGGCGTCACTCACCGCCGGTACTTGCTGCCGGGCCTCGTCCCCCGATGTGCGGGGTGAGGGGCCCATCGATGGCGGATCGTGGTTCGCCCTGACTGGGAAGAGGGCGGACACGACGGTCTCAAGCAACCGAGGCTCGAGACTTTCCGTGAGGGGGGGCGCCCACGGGTGGAGTTTGCCCATCACCATCTTGTAGGGACGCCCCCACGGGTCTTCGTTCAAAGTCTCGAGCAGCTCCGCTCGAGCTCTGGCCTTGGCATCCCTGATGGACAGCTGCAGGCTTAATCTTCTCTCTTTGTACACGCCGTACAGCCGCGCCTCTTCGTCGGCGTCACGGCTCCGCCTTCTGCGGTACCTGGTGTACCGGCGGCGCGCCGCAACACAGCCATGGCGCTGGTGGGCGATGTCTTCTGACCACCAGTACACCTGACGCCTAGGAGGTCTTGGCAGGGCCCGGGGTATCGCCGAATCACAGATTGCAGTTAGTGCGCCCCGGAACCACTCTGCTTCTTGGTCGACCTCCACAGGCCCGGCAGAGTTGTTGAGCCAGACCTGGACGATAGAGGCTTCCATCAGGAGATCTCTGCTCATCTTCTTGAGGCTCCACCTCGGGGAGGACCCGCTGCTGTGTCCTCTGGGACGGACGAAAGTTGCGTCCGGAGCAGTGGAGAGCTCGAATCGGATGTATCTGTGATCCGAGAGCGTCTCCACCGCCTCCAAGACAGTCCAGTCGTGGACATTGCGCGCGAGCGCGGGGGTAGCAAACGTCAAGTCAACGATGGACCCCCCCAGACGACGCACGCATGTCTGGACCGACCCAGTGTTTAGTGGTATTAGGTCGGCCGTCTCCGCCCACGACACCAAAGTCTCACCACGTCGATCTTTTGCAGGGGACCCCCAGAGCCGTGATTTTGCATTGAAATCCCCCGCAACCAGGACTTCTCGGGGCCGGGCTCGAGCTATCGTGCGCCCGACCCCATCGACAAACTCACGCCGACGCCGCAATCTAGCAGTGACATGGTGACGCAGCGTTCTCCTGGCCGCACCCCGGAACAGGTGTCAAAGGTGAGGCGCAGCGTGGGAGAATGGGAAGCCGTGCAACAGGGGGCGGCCGCTTCCTCATCATCAGCATCGACGTCTGCAACTGTAACAAAAGAAAAGAATCAGTCTGGAACACGGGTTGCGCGTCTTGACAGGGTGACTGAGGCCAGGGCCTGCCTAAACAAGGCTAAGATGCACTTGAACGCCTCGAGGAATCTGCGCTCTGACATCAAAAGTGGAGTGCTGGAAGCTGTCGATCGGCTATACCAGCTGGTGAAGGAGACGGGGAGTAGAGTCGGGGTGCCAAAGTATGGGCCTTTGGAACCTGAGCTCAGTGTGCCTGCGTTCAAGGAAGTGACTGGCCATGACTGCACAGAAATCGCTGCTAAGTTAGAGGAACATACGAAGATGCTAATGGACAATGGCAAAAAGATACAGGAGCTGAAGGAGGCTCTCGAAGGACGAGCCCATAGCATTGGTCATACTTACGCTGACGTTGTAGCTGGAGAGAGGATTGAGGCAGCAGGTAAAAGGGAGACGCTCCACTCAATAGCAATAACATCCCAGGATGAGAAAGAAACGGGTGAAGAGATTTTGGAAAAAATTCGAAGAGTAGTGGATGCAAAGCAGGGTTGGGTCAAAGTTGAGAAGATCAGGAAAGCCAAGGATAGAAATTATTGTAGGATGTAAGAATAAAGAAGACAGAGACAAAATAAGAAATAAATTAGAAACGGCAGGCGAAGACTTTAAAGTAGAAGAAATTAAAAACCGCAACCCACTTCTCTGCATGAAAAACGTACTTTCTGTTCACAGTGATAAAGACTTGAAAAAAGCTTTAAGTAACCAGAACAAAGAACTGTTTCAAGGATTGCTAGAGGAGGATTGTGTGATGAATTCTAAGTTTCGGAGAAAGGCTCGAAACCCACTTGTAACTCATGTAGTCATGGAGGTGACACCGATTATCTGGAGAAGAGCTTTGTCGCTCGGAAAAGTCCGCATTGACCTTCAAAATATTAGAGTGTTCGACCAGTCCCCATTGGTGCAGTGTGTGCGGTGCTTGGGTTACGGCCACAGTAGGAGGTTCTGCAAAGAAACGGAGGATGTATGCAGCCACTGCGGGGATGCGCATCTGAAGGCTGATTGCCCAGGCTATCCGGCTGGTACCCAGGCTTGCTGCAAAAACTGCAAGAAGGCAGATCTCGTCGACACTGAACACAACGCGTTCGATGAAAGATGCCCAATCAGGAAGCGGTGCGATGCACTCGCACGGGCGTCGGTGGCATACTGCTGAGGGCGCTATGGGTGCGGGAGATGCATACCTCACGTACAAGGTGTTTCAGGCCAATTTGCAGAGGAAGAAGCTGGCGACTGAGGAGCTTCTGATAGAGGGGGCGAGGCAAGGGGCAGCAGTCGCGCTCTTGCAGGAACCGTATGTGGGTGGGGTTGGAAGGGTGAGAAACACACAGTGGAATCAGGCTTTTCCAGGACATCAGAGGGGGGGTAGTGAAGGCTGCTATAGTGGTATTTGACGCCAACTTGGAAGTGACGCAGTATCCAGATTTCACCACCAATAACGTGGTAGTTGTTAAATTAAAGACCAAGTCCTGGGATGCTATAGTGGTGTCATTCTACTTCGAGCCTGACCAGCCCCTGGCTCCTTAACTGGAACACCTACAAAAGATTGAGAAAAGACTGGGAAGTTTTAGGTTATTGATGGGCGGGGACAGTAACGCTAAGAGCCTGTGGTGGGGAAGTAAACAAACAGATATTAGAGGAGAAGAAGTGATGGGAGTGATGAGCGATATGGGTCTCAACATACTTAATAGGGGAACGCAGCCTACTTTTGATACAATCAGAGGAGGGAAACGCTACTACAGTTGCGTGGACATCACTGTCTGCTCGGACGGTCTGCTGACCCTGGTAGAAGACTGGACAGTGGATCAGGGCCTCAAGAGTTCTGACCACAATGCAATAGTATTTAACCTAAGGGTTCAAGGTCCCCGTGGCTTTAACGTAGTTCGAACCACCAGAGTGTTTAACACAAAAAAAGCAAATTGGGTGGAATTTCATGGGAAATTCAATCAATTTAAAATAGAATGTGGTTTAAATGGCAGCGGGATTGACGAAATTAAATGTACTAAAGATATCGACATAACAATAGCAAAACTTCACACTCTAATTAATAACACTTGTTTAGAAACCATCCCTAAAAAGAAAAACAAAGCTGTACTTACCTTTAGTTGGTGGACTGAAGAGCTCGCAGACTTGAAGAGAAGTGTCACCACCAGGAGACGCAGGATCCGATCGGCAGCCGCTGTCCGTAGATCGCATGTGGTAGCGGAGTACCTGAAACAGAAAGAAATCTATGAACTTGCTGTAACAAAAGCCCAAACGACTAGCTGGAAAGAGTTCTGTCAGAGACAAGACAGAGAAAGTATGTGGAATGGGATATATCGCATCATTAGAAGAACAGCCCCAAGAGAAGAAGACCTTCCATTGGAAAAAGATGGACACATAGAGGACGCAGCCGGGTCAGCTAGGCTGCTAGCAGAAACCTTTTACTCAGGAGACACCTTGGATGACGAAACTCCCCACCACGCTCATGTTAGGCTGATGGCGGAGAGGTCAAACAGCGACGGTCAGATAGGCCGAGACGACCCCCCCTTCACTCTATTTGAGATGCACACGGCGATGAATGCCTTTAACCCCAAGAGAGCCCCGGGATCGGATGGCTTTACGGCCGACATCTGCTCCAAGGCAATGGAGTGTGATCCTGGCCTTTTTCTGGGAGTTTTTAACAAATGTTTGGCTAACCACCATTTCCCCAAGATGTGGAAGGAAGCAACGGTCATCATGCTCCGAAAACCAGGTAAAGATTCATATACGAGCCCAAAGTCTTATAGGCCAATAGGACTTTTGCCAGTTTTGGGCAAAATATATGAAAAAATGCTCATAACTCGACTCAAACATCATCTACTGCCAAGAATAAGCGATCGACAATATGGTTTCATGCCGCAAAGAGGCACAGAGAGTGCCTTGTGTGCCCTTATGCAGCACATACGGCAAAAAGTTTCAGAAAAGAAAATAATCACACTGGTGTCGCTTGACATTGAAGGAGCATTCGATAATGCATGGTGGCCGGCAATACGAGAAAGGTTGGTAGAGGAGGAATGTCCACTGAACCTCAGGAGGGTCATGGACAGTTACCTTGGGGAAAGAGTGGTAAGGGTGAGGTATGCAGGGGTCGAATACACAAGGGCAACTGGCAAGGGCTGTATACAGGGGTCCATTGGGGGGCCACTGTTATGGAACGTCTTGTTGGATCCGCTTCTGAGGTTACTGGTTGGTATGGGGTACTACGTGCAGGCATTTGCTGACGACGTGGTCCTAGTATTTGACGGCACGTCAGCCGCAAGAATAGAACAACTAGCGGATGATGCTCTCGCGCATATTCAGGAGTGGGGTGTCAGAAATAAGTTGAAATTCGCTCCACATAAAACTAAAGCGATGACGATTACCAACAAACTTAAATATGACACGCCTCGCCTGAGCATGGGCGGGATCAGTATTAACATGGTTGGCAGCATTAAAATATTAGGATTAACCATTGATAGGAAACTTACTTTCAATGAACATATTGCAGATGTATCCCGAAAGGCCGCAGGAATCTACAAACAGCTCGCCAGGGCAGCGAGAGTCAGTTGGGGACTGAACCCTGAAGTAGTGCGGACGATCTATGTCGCGGTTATGGAGCCGATTATCCTGTATGCAGCAGGCGCTTGGGCGCCTGCGGCCGCCAAGCTGGGAGTCAGGAAGCAGCTGGACGCCCTGCAACGGACGTTCGTCCAGAAGATGTGTAGAGCCTATCGGACGGTGTCACTGCACTCCGCCCTGGTCTTGGCGGGGCTAGTCCCTTTGGATCTTCGTATCCAGGAGGCCGCTTTGTTATGCGCGGCCAGGGATGGGCTCCCGGTTCCAGGATTAGGGGACAGGGAGATGGAGCGAATGGCACCCGCGGTCGGGGCTCCACATCCAGCTCTCAGCGTGGAATTAAGTTTCCGATGCCTGACGAGCCAGGAGGAGGTGGACGGGGTCAGTGGTTCCGACGTGCAGATCTATACCGACGGCAGCAAGATTGAAGGCAGAGTGGGTGCTGCGCTCTCCATCTGGAGTGGCGGAGTTGAGACCAGAGCTGTGAAACTTGGTCTGGCGTCATTCTGTACGGTTTACCAGGCGGAACTACTGGCAATTTGCAGGGCAACGGAAGAGGTCATGCGGCGCAAGGATAGGTCTTTTGGTATCTTCAGCGACTCCATGTCTGCTCTTCAAACAGTCTCAAGGGCTGATGCCCTCCATCCCTTGGCCGTAGAAGCGAGGGCAAATTTGAGAACGGTTTCTCTCCAGGGCAAAAATGTGCTGGATAAAGGCTCACGCGGGGTTGGAGGGCAACGAGAGGGCGGACCACTTGGCGAAGGAGGCTGCGCTGAAGTACAAAGGCCGTCCCCACTATGATCGTTGTCCGGTCTCATTCGTCAAGAGAATCATTCGTCTTGGTTCACTCGACGAGTGGGACCGGAGGTACGACGGTGGGGACACTGCTGCAGTGACCAAGCTGTTTTTCCCTCGGGCGTCGGCTGCATACAGCGTGGTAAGAAGGGGGCTCGGGCCTGTCGCCGAAGTTACGCAACTGATGACGGGACACGATGGCTTTTTGGAATATCTTCACCGTTTTCGGCGCAGGGACAGCCCATCGTGCGTTTGTGACCCCGAGGTGTCGGAGACGGTCCCCCATCTGATTCTGGACTGTCCAGTGTTCTCCCTAGAACGATTAAAAATTGAAAATTATTTAGATTGTAAGCTAGAGATAAATACAATTAGGAATATAGTGAAATGTAAAAATAAAGATAAGATAATAGATATATGTTTAAAAATAGTAAATAGGATAAAATGTAAAAATAAAGACTGAATAATAAGAATGATATCACGATATAGTGATGATATCAATGAATATCATTCAACAACAACTGATATTAATATAGAAATACCTAGAAATATTTAGACATTAAGAAATAATGTAAAATATTAGAATAGCTGGAAATAAATTAAGAAATAAAAGGGAGAAAAAACAAAAGAGCATAGAATAGGATCCCTAGACACTACGAATGAAAGGTTGAATGATAGAAAGATATAGTATGAGGCATGTTAGAGCCATCCGAGTGAAAGCGTGAATAGTATGAATAACAAGAACAAGACGTACATGGGCTCCGACTATGTTGGAGGGAAAAGGAGAATAAAAAAAAAAAAACCTAACCTAACCTAATCTAACCTTTTTTTTTTTTTTTAACGTCAGGAAATCCCCACGGATACCCGTCCGGCCCTGGAGAGCCAGAGGGTTATGTCGGACTCGAACCGACTAAAACCTGACGGTGTCCTCCGGGGCGCCTTACTCGGCGGGGTCGCGGGAACGCGTGAGCATAACATCACGCGACCCCACCGGCGCAGTCCGGCCGAAGCCAGACCCATCCCCGGCCAGGTGAAGGTCCCCCCACCCAGCCAACACCGAGGGGCGCGTGGGACACGCGCACACCACCTCTAGGCCGAACGCGAAGGAGCGGCAAGCCCCAGCTTACCACCCCACGGCCCTAGGTAGGGGAGAGAGGAGGTCACGATCATCGTAGCGTGACCCCCCCCTCCCCACCACCCAGCACTTCTCCAGAGCCCAGTTTCCCGGGCTCAAGTAATTTTTTATAGAGGTTTTCTTCCTCGCGGTCCTAGGCGCAAGCCCCAGGGACCCTCGGCCCTGACCAGAGAAAAACTCCGGAACAGGGTTACGAGATTTGACGGTGGCAGCGCAGAAGCTGCCTGCCCAGCAATCGCGTCGATTGCCGGGCCCGCCCAAAAGCCAGGGACGGACAACCCAGTGCCGGGACCAGGCACCAAGAAGCCGTCCCCGGCACCCGCTGCTCCAGGACTCCGTCGGGTCCATCGACGGAGATGGAGCAGCCCCGGGGCAATTGGTTTCACGGCTGCTCCTTCTCGACCGCTACTCACAGGGTGGGCCACGAGAAGGCTTGCCCCATCCACCCCAACCTAACCTAACCTAACCTTACCTTGACGCCTAGGAGGTCGTAGCTGGGCCCGGGGCATCGCGGTATCGCAGATGCTTGTAATTGCGCCCCGGAACCACTCTGCTTCTTGATCGACCTCCACAGGCCCAGATTTGCTAGTGGAAGCTTCCACTAGCAAATCCTTTCTCATCCTCTTGAGGCTCCATCTCGGGGAGGACCCGTTATTGTGTCCTCTGGTACGGACCCAAGTATTGACCGGAGCGGAGGAGAGGTCGAACCGGATGTACCGGTGATCAGACAGAGTCTCCACCTGCTCCAAGACAGTCCAGTTGTGGACAGTGCGCGCGAGCGCGGGGGTCGCAAACGTCAAGTCTACGACGGACCCTCCCGTCTGCCGCACGCTACTCTCGACCGAGCCCCGATTCAAAATAACGAGGCCAGTCGACGCTGCCCACGACTTCAGAGTCTCGCCTCTGACGTCTGTGGCGGGGGAACCCCATGTTCGGGACTTGGCGTTAAAGTCCCCCGCAACCAACACTTCTCTGGGCCGGGCGCGCATTATTTCACACCCGAGCCCATCGACCCATTGTTCGAAATCTGCGAGACTCCAGTTTGGGGAGAAATAGACACCGACAAGAACGATGTCTCCCCAAAGGACTGCCACGTACCCCCGACCCCTAGCGGTGATAACAGGGGCCGGTACGTTCACACCAGAGGACACAACGGCGACCGAGCCATCGGCGTCTCCGAACCAACTGTCAGGGACGAAATAGGACTCGGCCACCATGGCGACATCAATCGACCACTGCGCCAGGGACTGAAGAAGATCTTGAGCTGCGGCGCAGTGGTTGATGATCGCCTGAAGGAGGCGTAGATGGAGCATTTATGCTTCCACCGCCTCCCCTTCCCTGCTTCTTGCAGGGGCGGCTGGCTGAGGTGCAGCGGGGGCCCGGGTCCGTAGGGCCGCACCTTTCTTTTGTTTTTGGGGTCGGGACCCCACGCAGGCCTTGCTACCCGCCCGATGGTCGGCGGGCCTCTTCACCGCAGCGCAGAGGCTGCAGTGGGCTGCGTTGCTGCACCCTGCGCCTTGTGGCCGGGCTGACCGCAGCGGTAGCATTCCTCGCTGCGGTCGGTCTCAGAGGTGCACATCGGCCTCACGTGGCCTATTTGGAGGCACTTGTAACACCTCTGGGGCCGGGGGTCCAGCAATTGGACCCGCACCGAGACCCAACCTATCAATGCTTCTTCTCCTCAGCCGGCCTCGGTGCAGCTTTTCCCTCTTTGGGTGTCGACAGCCGAGGGTTCCTCTCAAATCGAAACGGGGGCCGCACGCGTTTTTCTGGGAGAAGTCGGTCCTCCAGTCCAGCCAGCTTGGCGTCTATCATGAAGCCAATATTCCTCATGATAGACGCCATCGCGTCCCCATCTAACTCGGGAGGGACCTTTTCTCTCACCACTGGGGCGGGCGCCTGCACGGGCCCGGCACGAGCTGCCCGGAACTCCGCCCTGAGGAGCTCCATCTCCCGTCGGAGAGCCTCCACTTGAGCCTGCAAGCGCGAATTTTCCGCTTGCAGGGCCGCAGTTTCAGGTTCCGGGACTTTCCGACGACCTCCAGGATTGTCTGGATGCCAACATCTGCCTCCTTCACTAGGGCGCCGGTAGGCAGCCCGACGAGTGGCACAGCCATCGCATTGCAGGCCTCTTTGGCCAAATGGAGCTTCAGTGCCTCTTCTTCGAGCTCCAGCTCCCTTCTTTTGGCCTCATTAGCCCTCTCTTTGGACGCGACCAACCCCACCTATTTGCCCGTAGTGGGGGACCTGCCACGCCCCCTCTTGTTTTTGTTGGAGGCGATGATTGCCGAGCTCGGCCCGGAGTCACTCCCAGACTGGTCTTGTACTCGGGCCTCCGCCCGTCGCTTGCGGGTCGACAGTCGGGAAGAGCGCGACGACGCTGACGCCACACTCATCCCCGATCCAGATTCAGCATCCGAGCATGGCCCGGACGCGCAAAGTTGGTCGCCCAGATCTTTGAGGACGACCACTGGGTTTAGGGAGCAGGTTTCCCTGCCCCCGGTGCGGTTTTTGCCCAAGAATAGACGGGGCTGCAGGGAGCAAGCCCCTTAGACCCTCGGCCCTGACCAGAGAAAAACTCCAGAACAGGGTTACGAGATTTGACGGTGGCAGCGCAAAAGCTGCCTGCCCAGCAATCGCGTCGATTGCCGGGCCCGCCCAAAAGCCAGGGACGAACAACCCAGTGCCGGGACCGGGCACTAAGAAGCCGTCCCTGGACCCCCTGCTCCAGGACTCCGTCCCGGGCCCAGGGCAATTGGTTTCACGGCCGCTGTCGGTCGGCCGCTACTCACAGGGTGGGCCACGAGAAGGCTTGCCCCATCCACCCCAACCTAACCTAACATATAAAAAGTTTGCAAAATTATCCAGTATCTACTTTCGTTAGCCAGACTATAGTACTTTCATTTATTCGCAATTTGTTCGGAGGTTCGTTACATATTAAAAGCAATGCTAGCGACACCTACTGGCATTAGTCGTAACCTGTCAGAATACCTCCGTTCGCCCTAAACCAGCTGTTGATGATCGATGTTTGACAGTTGAACACGATCGCGCTTTCGTTTTTAATTTTTTATTTCACTTTTTATGCTAACACTCATAGTTTAGGTGCTTCAATTTTAAATGTGCTAAACTAAACTACTCAGAATAAAATGAATTCACGTGACTTATAATCCCCGTATGGATAAAATAACTACAATATCGTTTGCCTTTGTTCAAAGTCCTCATTTATCAAATAGCTATATGTATACAATAAAACTATAGCGGTGGCAAGCGGCCGTGCAATAAATACCTATTCACGCTAATTCGGGCGCGGCAGCGGCGGGAGCACAGTACATGAGATGTGAATTAGGTAGTTATATACTTTCGGCGCTTTCACCTTCCTTCCACATTTCTGAAATTACGTACATGATGTGTATGCATAAAGGTTCTTATGTATATACATATTATTATCTTATGTACATATATCTTGGATGCAAATATAAAAGTCATTTAAATTTGTTAGTTTGTAGTTATGATTATAAAAAGGGTTTTATTTGTTAGTTTATGTAATCGACATAGCCATAGCAGACCAAAGCAAACGAGGGCGCGGCTGCAATGCACGGCGGCGGCACCACGTTGAACGTACAATATGTACCTACTTATTTATGATGCCGGGTAGTCAGAGGCTTGAGTGCCATCTCCGTTATTTCGAAGGCATGGGTCACTCAAAACCCGCGTTTCACTAGTTAGACAGCATTCAATGTAATAGGTCCTTTAACAGGCTACTACCGAGGGATAGGCAGATTTCCTGAATTTTTCCATCACCGTTAGTGACTGTAAATTATGTGCGTAAATGAAAACATATTATAAATTTCATTCATTGGTACATCTCTAAGCCGCGACAATAGCGCAGAGGTACGAAAGTGCTAATATTCACAAGTACATAGAATGCCCATCTCCATGCCGCGTTCAGATTTATTTTTTGTCTGTAGTAAGAAATATGATGACAATTTATAAATAAAAATAGAATTTTCAATTTCTTACTACACTAATTATGTAAACAATACAAATAACGATCGTTATATGATTACTTCTACTACTTGGTATTTGAGTTTAAATTAGTATTGAAATCCGCACTACGTTGAGAATTAAATAAAATGTAATCAGCTACCAATTTCATTTCCCATAGTAGCCAATTAAAGCACAACATAAAGCATAACATACGGGTATATCACAAACATAGCCATTCTGGGTATTCTAATATATAAAGTATGTAATAGGAAGATTTATTATTGTTGTTTTGAATCACTTAGTAGCTATTATTACAGGAATTTGTCGTGAGTGCAGAGGACGTCGACGCCAGCCCCGCAGTCAATGAGCGACGTCTGACAGATGTTAGCTACTTTTTCAGGTCTTTGCAAGCCATCAGCGATCATGGTCCTTTGGGTTGTAAGTTAAGTTGATTGAAAAGCAAGAAGATAGTATGGATGTGAATCATCAAGCTGTGTCAGGTATCATAACATCTGGTGGGGGGTACGCTCATCTAAAAACGTTAACCGCTACGACAGGTTTACCGATCATAGCACTATCATATTACATTGAAATTCATAACAAAGTTTGCGAATGGTGGGAAAAGACAGCAGCACTCACAATGGCAGAAGCTATTAAAGAGGAATCAGAGTACGCAGTATCTATAGGTAGAGTTAATAAAAATGGCACACCATTAATATCTGTTGCTGTTGATGGTTGTTGGAGTGAGCGATCGTATGGCAAAAACTTTTCGGCTTTATCGGGAGCAGCCGTCATTATAGGCATTAAAAGTCATAATGTTTTCTATTTAGGAGTAAAAAATAAATACTGCGAAGTCTGTGCACGAGCTGCAAAGAATCAAATCCAGCCTCCGGAGCACAAGTGTTTCAAAAACTATGTAGGACCTTCTACCGGTATGGAATCGACTATTATAGTTGAGAGGTTAAACGTTCCTTTATCGATCATGGCGTAATCAATGATAAATTTGTAGCAGACGGCGATTCCAGTACTTATAAAAAAAATTTTGATTCGCGACCGTACAAAAATTTAGTTGTTGAGAAAATTGAATGCAAAAATCATCTTTTAAGGAACTATTGCAACAACTTAGATAAATTATCAAAGGACACTAAATATCCTTGTGAACTCCAAAAGTTTCTTAAAGAAAGGTATTTGCGTTTAAGAACGGGAGTTAATTCCGCGATTAAATATTGGGGGGCGCAAAATGAGAGTCTTGAAGATAAAATAAAAAAATTAAGTGAAGATATCCTAAATGGTCCACAGCACGTTTTTGGCAATCGCCAACATTGCAAGGTTACTTTTCGGGCTTGTATCAGCAATGGTGGGTTGCGGATTAATGGAAGCTATATATTTTTTTGCTAAAAGACTTTCTTACCATTCTAGGAGTTTAATATATAATTGCACGAGTAACATAGTTGAAAGTTTCAACGCAGTGATTGCCAAATTCGTTGGAGGCAAGCGTGTTAATTATTCGTCACGTGGTTCTTACGCAGGCCGCTGCGCAGCTGCTGTTGTGTTTTTTAATACGGGGTCGATTCACACTAAGACTCATGAGAATATATTTAAAACAAAACCAAATATCTTGATCACGAAAGTGCAAAAAAATCACCATAACAATCGTTTAGTTAATAAACCTAAATTAAGATTTAAAACCCACAATGCTGTATTAAAAGATGCTCATTATGGACCATACTGCGCAAAACCTGATTTGAGTCCCGAATCATACGAGGAAGCCAAGTCAGCATTTCTTACTGATTTAAAGCTGACTTGTGCTGAAAGAGACGAGCTTGAAAGATCGAATCATTTGAAGAGGAATAGTTATGAATGGATGAAGATAAGGAGAAAATTACTGACCTCATCAGTTTTCGGAGAAGTTTGTAAAAAACACGGGAGACCACGAGTTGCGCAGCTCTTATAAGTAAAATCACTTATGGTAGTAATGTCTCCGGATTGCCTGCTGTACGGTACGGTATAGAAAACGAAGAAATCGCAATTCAACAGTTAAAATCACAAGAGAACATTAATATAGAAGATTGCGGTTTGTTTGTCGACGATCAATATAAATTTCTTGGTACTACGCCAGATGGCACATATGTAAATGGTCTTATTGAAATTAAGTGCCCGTATTCTCTAGCTGGCATTGATATACATGCAGCTATGGAAAAACACTCATTTTGGGTTAAAGACAAAATAACTAAGTCTTACATTATAAATAGAAACCATAATTGGTATTACCAGATTCAAGGACAGTTTTACATATCACCAAAAGAAATATTTGCATGCTTGGCATCTGGTTTGGTCCCGCTGTACCTTTGAAAGTGTATATTATAGAAAAAGACCTTTTAAATTTACTACAAGAATTTCTAGATAGTTTAGTAAAATTAAACACATACGTAACAATCAAAACACATTTATTGGCATAATGGTAGGTAGACAACAATACAGGCATCAAATCACCAACAATTGAATCGTTTGAAAACTCTTGAACATGAATAAGGTCAGTGGGCCTAGTATGGTCATATGAAGCAGAACGTTAGATGAACATATTCCATTCATAATATGAATCATCTTAATTTGGTAATATGGCCGTTCATTTTTGAGAACGGAAATCAAACATTTATCGTTCACTCTGCATTTTTGACAGATGAATTTGTTTTTGTACGTAAAATGGTAATATGGCTGTTCGGACTTTTCACCTCAAACATCAAAATAGAGGAACAAAAGCGTGTGCATCTGGATTGAGGGCCCATTTTTCAAATATTGGACAATCGAAATGAAACTCACAGGGCATTTAGTAAAGAATTAGTAAAAACTATAGCGTCTATTCTTAAATTACTTAAACTTGAAACAAAACAGTTATTGTCAAAAAACTGTGGCCCTCAACCCAGATGCCAGCATTTTCTAGATCTCGGAAAGTACGAATCCTGGGATAATGCTGTTTATTCGAGGATTTAGTAAAGAATTTCTTAAATAAATTAAGAAAATCTCAAATCTCAAAAATGCGTTAAATATAGGTTTAGGGCGATTTTGCTATGGCCCTCAGTTCAGAGCTCTCTGACTTTTGGAATCATCAAAAAATGAACATTTCTATACAAAGAGACTAATGTAACTTATATTATCTTGAAGCTCAGTGAATTAGTAATGAAGAAATAACGATACAAAAGCGAATATTTTAATAGAAAATGAAATTTGAATTTTCATCTGACGTACAAACTGAGAGCCCTAAACTTTCGGCGATATTGACTAAACTAAGCCATCTACACTAGTGTACATGTGGATGACTAATTTTACTAATTTTTTACTAAATCCGTGCAATATTTACATGCCTCTATGTAAAATATATAAAATCTCAAATCTCAAAAATGCGTTAAATATAGGTTTAGGGCGATTTTGCTATGGCCCTCAGTTCAGAACTCTCTGACTTTTAGAATCATTAAAAAAATTTCTATACAAAAAGACTAATGTAACTTATATTATCTTGAAGCTCAATGGCTTAATGAATTAGTAATGAAGAACTAACGATACAAAAGCGAATATTTTAAGAGAAAATGAAATTTGAATTTTCATCTGACGTACAAACTGAGAGCCCAAAACTTTCGGCGATATTGACTAAACTAAGCCACCTACACTAGCGTACATAAGGATGACTAATTTTACAATTTTTTTACTAAATCCGTACAATATTTACATGCCTCTAAACATCACACTTTAAGAGGAAATTGACTTTGATTATTTATATAGGGGAAAATTTTGTAGGGTGACTATGTTATGTGTAAATATAAAAAAGTATTCGACGTCCCGAACCAAATACAAAGTGATCCGTGGACCAAAGTAGCTAGGATTGGAGGTTAAATTGCGTCCGCAAAGTCATCAAACACTTATCCATGGTAGAGATACTTACCAGTCCGTTTGAAAGTGGAATCAGAGTGTCAATTATCTATTTATTCATGTATCCTTTAAAAGTCAATGTAAAAACTTGAAATATTGTGTTCTGTAATGTGTCAATTACTACCCTAATATTTATGTATAGTAAAAATTGACTTAAAAAATATTATCTTGTCTTTGAGGGTATGTACGAGGTATATGACGATTATGTTACGGCTTTATTTGTTGCGTAAAAAAGAAATGTTATTAATGAAATATAAACCTAGATTATTAGCACTTTATTGACAATAATCACATTCAAAGATATTAGCTACACAATACAACACACTATCTGTAACGCCGCAGAAACCGGAATCACCAAATAAATTTAAAGTAAACTAAATAAAAGTATACAGAAAAAACAAACACTTTCGTGCCTTTAATCTTTGCAGGGTTTTTAGGTTCGAGTAATCATCTTTACAATTGCGGAGCACAAGTAATCCAATCATAATACAACACAAACAATCAAATTGAAAATTTAATTTCCATTTTAGTACATGTTCCGGGCTTTGAAATTCGTACTCACTGATACAGAATCAATCCATCAATGAATGAGCTACGTCAAATTTACAGAAAGGTTGAAATATAAAATACCTTACTATTTTACTAACCTATCTTACACGTTAGTTATCAGACTTATCAGTAATTAGACGTAGCTCAGTTGTTTGGGGCTTGGCTCTGTATCAGTGGGTACAGGGTTCAAATCCCGCTTGAGCATGTACCAATGGAAATGAATTTTATTGAATTTCTATGTACATTTTCGTAATAAAAACACATTTACGAAATGCATCGAATTATACGGTGAGGGAAAACATCGTGAGGAAACCTACCTGTTCGTCGAACAGGTAATAGTTAGTGCTTGTAAATAGCGACATGGCTGACCACCTGTCACATTGAGTACTGACTATCTGGTTAACACGTGGGTTCGAGGTGTCCATAGAATTACTACCTTCGCAGTTGCGGAGATGGTCACCTGAACCTCTGACTACCCCGCAAGGGTTAATGGTCGTGAATGCGTTTGTTTTTGTTTGTTTTCTTACACAACTAAAACAAAATTACTTGTAGTCTGAAGCGATAAAAACAATAATTATTTACAAATTCTATGGCCTGATATTCACACAATGCAGCGTCAATTTCTAATAGTTAAAACAATGGGTTAAATGTGTAGGTCACGTGCCCTACGTAATAAACCCCCAATTATCCATATGTGCTACAAAATACTACAAGAACACGTCAAATACTTGTATACACATATTTTATTTACACATAACATAGTCACCCTACAGAATTTTCTCCTATATAAATAATCAAAGTCAATTTCCTCTTCGCTGGTCTAAAGAGTATGTTACAGAGTTGCAGACCAGAACCAAGTGGAGGACCCATAAGGATGACATCACGCAAGGCAGTCTCGTTCTTATTAAAGAGGATAACCTGCCACCGCTCAAGTGGCGCTTGGGCAGAATTTTAAAATTGCTGCCAGGGCAAGATGGAGTCTCGCGTGTTGCAATCATCAAGACGGCTACTGGAGAAATCAAGCGATCCTTTTCAAAAATTTGTCCGCTTCCCATACAACATGCTGCCGATGAACATACAGCTAATCACGACATTGGAACCGGGTGATTCCAAGGCTGGGGGCATGTTGGCGCCATCTGTTGATATGCGGTGGAACTACGTAGCGCGCACTTCCTACCCTCACAATTGTCATTTTTTCGTTATATTTTTCATATAATTGTAATTACTTTACCTTTTCCAATAAAATCACAGTGTATGTTAATTACAATTTCGCATTTTATTTAATTATCACGCAAGAAAGTCATTTTCAGCATACAAATACAAAACAAAGCTGAAGTCGACAAACAAGCAAAGTAAGTCAGAGAAGTCTGCAAATGCAGAAAAATGTTTTATTGTGGCGTTATTGGTCATAGAGTAAAAGGTTGCTCTAAGTGGATTTCCGATGGACGACCGTCAAAACCAAAGCCTACAAAAAATAAATCAAATGATGAACCTACGGCGAGTGTGAACAACATACAGATTATATAGAACATAACAGACAACGGGGCTACTAGTCACGTTACCAACAGGAACGATCTATTCCAGACGTTTGAGGCATTCAAATCTTCACACACAGTAACAACAGCAAATGGTGATACAGTCAAACCTATTGGAAAAGGAACTGTACTTTTAGAAGCTGATGTTAAGAGCAGTAAGGTGATGATTCTGTTGAGTGATGTGTGGTACGTGCCTTCAGTACAGAAAAACCTATTTTCAGTACTGTCAGCTCAAGATAGAATGGATAACAGCTTTTTTATGTCAACAACTACAGAATGCAAGCTTCAGCAACATGGTGTGGTTAATCTTGTTGGAACAAGACAGAAAAGGGGAGGTCTTTTCAAATTAAAAGTGAAAAATATCAGACCTGAGCCACCAGTAACGATCAATCATGTTTCACAAGAAGATCAGTTGCAACTGTATCATGAAAGGTTGGCACATCAGAACAAAGCACATGTAAAATAGGTTGTAGAGAGAGAACTTGGGATCAAGTTAAAGCTAGGCAGAGAAATATGTGATGGTTGCATGTATGGGAAAGCGCACAAGTTGAAATTTGGAACTAGAGAAAGAGCTAAGAAACCAGGGGAGCTAATACATGCAGATGTATGCGGGCCGTTTCCTAGCTTTTTATTTAAATACAAGTACTTTGTACTCTTTAAGGACGATTTCAGAAAATTTCGCATTGTCTATTTTCTGAAAAATAAATCGGAAGTACACAAAAAGCTTGAACTTATGTTAGCTAAGATTCAGACAACAGGACATACAGTAAAAGAGTTTTTGAGTGACAATGGAGGAGAATTTGATTATTAAAATGTCAGAAGAATACTACTAGAGTATGGCATAAACCAAAGATTGACAATGCCTCATACTTCAAACCAGAACGGTTGTGTTGGAAGAGACAATCGAACCGTTGTTGAAGCAATGAGAACTATGATGCACACAAATGACTTTGCAGAGTTTGTGGGCTGAGTTGGTAGACATCGCAGTTTATATACTAAACAGGACAGGTCCGTCAACAACTACTCCCCAGTATTTGTTGACGGACACAGTAAAAAACCCAGAATTAAGCATCTGCGTATTTGAATTTATATGGAAGTCAGTGTTTTGCGCATGTTCCTAAGGTGACTAGAAAGAAGCTAGATAAGAAAGCAATCAATGGAACACTTATCGGTTATGACAATGATGAAGGTTACAGAGTTTGGGTTTCAGAGAAGAACAAAATTGTTCGTTCTAGAGATGTGATATTTGATGAAAAGAACTTGAATTGTAACGAAGATATGAAGGATATTTCATCAGCATCCATGAGTGATATTCCAGAGAAAATTACAAAAGACATTGTTTTTCCAGAACCAATTGCCGAGTTGCTAAAAGAGACAAAAAGAGTCAATAGCAATCCGGTAGAACTAGACACAGGATCTGAGACAGAGTTCTTAGAACCGGAAGAACTTGTACAACAAGAAAGGATGACACTAAGAGATCGCTCATCTCTTAAGGTACCTGCAAGATTTGAGGATTTTGTGATGTCAATGGTTTCAGAGTTGAATAATGAAATTGTTGAACCTCAGACATTCAAAGAGGCTGTAGAATCGAATGATAAAACTAAGTGGATAAAAGCTATGAATGAAGAGATGGAATCATTAAATGAGAATGAAACCTGGAAATTGGTACAGTTACCAAAAGGAAGAAAGGCAATTCCATGTAAATGGATTTACAAGGTAAAACTTAATGCAGATAGAAGTGTAGAACTTTACAAAGCACTAGTTATAAAAGGTTATTCACAGAAAAAAGGCGTGAATTATTCTGAGACATATAGCCCTGTTGCAAGAATGAGCACGGTGAGATTTATTCTGAGTATTGCAGCCAGAGACAATATGCACTAGTCTCAGTTTGATGTGTCCACTGCATTTCTTTATGGGAAAATAGATGAGGAAATTTTCATAAAGCAACCAGAAGGGTATGATGATAACACTGGCCTAGTATGTAAACTACAAAAAAACCTTTACGGTCTAAAGCAAGGGCCAAGATGCTGGCACAACCGTTTTCAAGATTTTTTACAGAAAGTTGGATTTAAGCAAAGTGAAGCAGACCCATGCCTGTTTGTGAGGAAACGTGAAAAAAGGTTATAATTTTGGCCCTTTATGTAGATGATGGACTACTAGCTTGCAGCGATGAAGACGAAGCAAAAAGTTTTCTAAAAGAACTAAACGTAAGATATAAAGTCAAGTCCAAAACTGCTGATTTCTATCTTGGTTTCCAGATATCAAGCGAAGAAGGAGGAAACATCAAGATAAGTCAGACTTCTTATACCAAGAAAATATTAGAAAGGTTTGGCATGAGCGAATGCAAACCAGCAGGTACGCCAATAATAAAAGACGAAAACTACAAAAAGGAGGATGTGAGAATTCTAAATTTGAAAAGTTTCCGTACCGACAAGTGGTTGGTGCTTTGGCTTATTTGATGGTTGGATCTAGACCCGACATAGCATACGCTGTTGGAGTTGTTTCACGAAAATAAGAAAACCCTGCATCTAAGGATGTTGTCAAAGTGAAACGAATTTTGAGATATCTAAGAGGAACTATTGATCATGGTTTGATCTATAGAAAAGACTCTAATAGTAAAATGATGCTATAGCGATGCAGATCACGGTGGAGATTTAGAAACAGGTAGATCTACATCTGGGATTATTTGTACGTACGCTGGAGGACTCATTTCATGGAAAAGTAACCGACAGGCTTCCGTAGCCATATCAAGCACAGAAGCTGAAGTATGTGGTTATGTGTAGTGGGAAGACACCCAAATGAAACACAATCACTATCACGATTACACCGGGTCTTTACTCGTCACAATACAGTTTCCACTGAGTAATTATTTTTCTCCCTGACAACCGTCAATTATTGTTGCTAACTGAATTAGTTTCTCTTGCCGTCGCTATGTACTAGCGGGCAGCGCTAGCTGTACTAGCCGCAGCTCACGCAAGACGGGCGACGACTTATTAATTACTTAAGCGTGGTGCATGATTGCGCTGTTTGTTTGTCCCCTACATCACCCCCTACCAGACCTTTAGGTCAAATTAAAATTATATGCATAACATTAATGTGCAAAGTTACAGAAAAATTTTCACAACAATATTAAAGCAGTATGTTTGACAATTTCAAATACATAAAATACATTTACACAAAAATCTTAAAATATAAATTTAATACACAAATGAAAATTAGAAACTTAACAACAACTAGGGACGATAGTAATCAGGGAAACAAACTATACGACCAGATGATGTTCTGACAATGTTTTCTTTCTGACTTTTTTGAGTTAAAGGTGAGAATGTGTACCTATATATATATATATATATATATATATATATATATATATATATATATATATATAATATATATATATAATATATATATATATATATATATATATAGATATATATATATATATATATATATATATATATATATATATATATATATATATATATATATATATATATATATATATATGTGTGTGTATGTGTAATGTGTATCTATTTGTTGGGGGTTTTAATGATGTTTGTTTAGCTGGTGTATCGCTAGAAGTCTGTTTAATGTATGCGGGTTTTACGCGGTTTATCGAGACTGTTACGTTTTTACCTTTCACAAGTAGTTTTAAAACTTTATCACCATATTTTCCACCTACAGTGTCGTCTCTAAGAAACACATGAGAAGCTTTGTTTAGGTCTTTATACACAAAGATAGAACGTTTGTTTCCGTGACGTGAAGCTGGCAATGGACTTAAATTGTAAATAAGCTTGCGAAGTCGAAATAAATAGTTTGTGACGTTAATTGTGTCTTCTATTGTGGCGTCAAAGAAGTCACCAGGTAAGCGTAACGGTTGGCCGTAGACCAATTCAGCAGAAGATGATTGTATGTCTTCTTTATATGCACTACGTATACCTATGAGGACAATGGGTAATGATTCAACCCAATTAATGTCACCGTGACAAATAATGGCAGTTTTGAGCTGCCTATGGAACCGTTCGATTATACCGTTACAGGCTGGGTGATACGCAGTTGTACGTCTACGCTGAAAACCAATGATTTTCGACAGTTGTTTAAACAAATCAGCTTCGAATTGTTTTCCACGGTCGGTAACTATATCCGTCATGCAACCGAAGCGTGAAATCCATCCACTCACGAGAGCTTTGGCGGTGTTTTCGGCAGACATGTTTGGGATAGGTATTGCCACAGCCCAACGCGTAAAACGATCAATGGCGGTGAGACAATAACGAAAACCTTGGCAAGAAGGGAGAGGCCCAATAAAGTCGATATGAACGAAGGAAAACCTTACACGTGGTAGTTCAAAGCTACCTAATGGAGAAACTACGTGACGATTGACTTTAGATTTTTGGCAAGCTTGACATGCGCGTACCCATTTTCTACAGTCTTTCTTCATTCCTGGCCAAACAAACCGTTCACACAATAATCTCGTTGTGGCTTTGACACCAGGATGGCTTAGGCTATGTAGACAGTCAAAAACCTGCTGACGCAAATCTTTCGTAAGAAAAGGCCTGAGTACGTTATGATTGTCATCACAGTATAGTAAAACATCAAAACCGGGGACTTTGGCTTTAATGAGATGAAGAGAAGTAGTGTTGTCATCAAGAAGTTAATTCAGTTCCGTATCAGTTTGCTGAGATAAGGCAAGATGTTGAAAGTTCACCGGGTGTGAGACCTCTTCAATGCGAGACAAAGCATCTGCAACGACATTATCATCTCCAGATATGTGCCTTATGTCAGTGCTGAACTGCGAAATCAAGTCAAAATACCTAAACTGTCTAAGTGAACAGTTGTCTCTTCGATATTGGAATGCAAAAGTTAGAGGTTTGTGATCCGTGTAAATCACTAAATCTCTAGCCTCTATCATGTGCCTGAAGTACTAAGAACAGTTCTCGATCGTAAGCTGAGTAGTTTTGTTGCGTCGGAGAAAGTTTTCGAGTGCAAAACGCTAGAGGTTGCCAATCTTTGCCTTTGAGCTGCTGGAGAATACTACCAATGGCTTTGTCGGCAGCATCAGTCACTAGTGCGATCTTCGCACCGCATTCTGGGTGAGCTAACATAGCAGCCTCACACAAACTGTCCTTGCACATGTTGAAAGCGCTGATCTCTTTCTGCGTGAAGTCCACAGGTTGAGAGCTTTTCTTGGCACCAACTAGCAAATCATTGAGAGGTACCTGATGTTCAGCGGCTTTCGGTATGAAACGACGGTAAAAATTCAGCATTCCTAAGAATCTACGCAACTCTTTGATGGTTCTGGGGCAAGGAAAGTTCTTGATTGCCTCAACTTTGGAAGGCAGTGGCTTAGTCCCTTCGACAGATATGCTGTACCCAAGAAATTGAACATGAGAGACACCGAAAACCGTTTAGCGGTGTTGATACCATATTGCTTAAGTCGTTCAAAAACCTGTCTCAGATGCTTTTTATGTGTATCTACATCTGTGGAAAACACTAAAATGTCATCTAGATATGCAAATGTGAAGTCAAGACCGCGTAACATCTCATCACAACAACGTTACACCGGCACCGGCATTACGGAGCCAGAAATTCATGAAAAGGTATTCGAAGCTTCCAAACGGCGTAGTAATTGCTGTTTTAGGGATGTCATCAGCACAAACAGTGATTTAATTGTAGGCTTTCACATGATCGATGGTAGAAAAAACCTTACAACCAGAGATGTTATGAGAAAAATCATGAATGTGTCGGATAGGATACTTATCAGGAATAGTTCGCGAGTTGAGCATGCGGTAGTCACCACATGGACGCCATCCGTTGTCCTTCTTTGGCACTAAGTGAAGAGGAGATGCCCATGGCGAGTCTGAAGGTCGACAAGTTCCATTCCGAAGCATTTCTTTAAATTCGGCCTTCGCTATCTTTAACTTCTCAGGAGTCAACCTGCGTGGAGTACAAGAAACTGGCGGACCAGGGGTGGTACGTATGTGATGTTCAGTTTTGTGTGTGTATGTGCGATGAATGCCTGTTGGCCGGGTAATGTCAGGATATTCTGAAAGAATTTTATGAAAGTCAGTATTTCCTAACACTACTTTGACTGAAGAAACATTTTCAGAACATCGAGCAAGTGAAGCCACGGACGAGACAGTTGTCTTACAATCTAATAAGCGTTGGTTACGAACATCTACCATAATATTAAAATGAGATAAAAAGTCAACGCCTATAATTGCCTTAGTCACATCCGCAACAATAAACTTCCAAGCGAAGTCGCAGCGCAGCCCTATGTTAAGCACTAATTGCACATAACCGTAGGTATGTATAGTCGATCCATTCACGGCACTGAGTTCGTAATTAGATCGCACACGACGATCTCGTATTGCCGAGATGGGATACAGACACATCACTGCCTGTATCTACTCGTACTAAAAATTGCACTTTTGTCCTACTATCTACGGCGAACAGGCGACCGATGTTCGGGCAGTCGCTGGTCGCCATCACTGACTGCCGTGGGCGTTTCCCTTGTCACACGGTGGTAGGCAGCGCTTAGCCCGCGCGTCGAACTTGTAGTGGTACCAACAAGTTGGATACTTGTTACTGCGTGAGCTGGAACGGGGTGAACGCGTTGATCGGGAACGTGGCCGCGCACCATGCCTCTCAGTGTCTCGTCGGGTTGAAAGGCTGCTTAACTGCTTACGAAGTTGATAGATCTGCTCCTGAAGACTCGCAATCTGTGCATCCTTATTCACTCCATTCGTCACCATCACATCAGATGATATTATCTGCCAGTTCAGCTACTTGTTCCAGTGGCGTATTTAGCTGTGATGCGATGATAGATTGTGCGGTGGTAGGTAGGCGAGATGTCCAAATCGTACGGAGGAAATCAGCGGGTACGTCAGGCCCAGCAAGCTGTTTCAAGTGTCGCAGAAATTGTGATGGAGATCTATCACCTAATTCCTCATGCGGCACTAGCTGAATCACTTGTTTGTCACGTGAAGCACTCAGTCGCTTCACCAGTTCGGCCTTTAGTCTGCTGTACTTGACCTTGATTGTTGTGTCCACGATTATATCCTCGACCTCCGCAGCATATTGAGGGTCAAGCTTCGACATGCAGTAATGGAACTTGGTGCTTTCTTGGGTTACCTGTGCTAGCACGAACTGCGACTCCAATTGGGCGAACCATAACGCCGGTCTTTCAGGGTAGAAAGGTGGCACGCGAACTCCAACTCGGTGCAATTCAGCAGCAGGCAAAATGGGGTCGTTCTTTTGTGGGTTCGACATTATTCACAGGGGTCACCAATGTAGTTGTGTGTATTGGGAAGACTCCCAAATAAAACACAAGCACTATTTCACCAGTTCTTTACTTGTTACTATCCATCAGTAGTTCAGTACAATCTAGATTTTTCACGCTGTCATTATTTTTTTAACAACAACCGTCAACTGTTGTTGCTACGGGCGACGACTTAGTAACTACTTAATTTCTTATGTTTGTTTGTTCGCTACATGTTTGTTCCTAGTATTACTTTAATGAACATCACAGTTTCTTTTAAAATTATTTATACTTTTATGTACATAAATGACACACTCATATATGTACTGAACAACAACCGTCAAAATATCCACTTCTTTATATTTATAGCGGAGTGACTCTCTGGGGCCCATTCTGTAAATGCAGCGGACAGCCCTCTTCTGCAAAACGAATATTGTGTTTATGTCAGCAGCACCACCCCACAGCAAGATGCCATTGCACATAATGCTATGAAAGTAGCTGAAATAAACAACCCTGGCCGTGTACTCGTCCGTATATTTTCGGCTGGCAACCCTAGTTATAAGTGGACGTAAAATTTGAGCTCTGAGGAAATAAATTCGTAAATAGGTATTAAAATAAACTATATGGCTCAATTTATAATTAATAATGTTTAGTAATACATTACAAACTAGTTCCGCTATAAAAAGTACAAATTACACACCGTAGTAAAACGGGGTGATTTGCAACTGTGGGGTGATTAACAAAAGATTTGCGAAAAAACTATTCGAGGGCCTTATGGCTAATATAACCCAAATGCATAAAAAAAAAACTCTTGGATAGGATCACGAAATATTATATTTTTAGTATGGCAACACTGCTTGTTCATTGTCAAAAACAGCTGTTAGCGAACAACATAAAAATAAAAACTTGTGTTGCGACCGGTATTTTTTGTGCAAAAAACTTTATTTTTTTTGGCAAGACAAATACAGATAATTAAAGGATTTCTGGGATAGTTTTTCGATATAGTTATCCGTTAACAAATTGGGCATAAAAGGTAAGCATTTAGCTGAATAATTTAAAAAGTTTCTGTAAGCATGAGTTTTGCGGTTAGATTTTACTGGTCAAACGGGGTGATTAACAACGAGTCGTGGGGTCAATAGCAACGTCCTTTGGGGTGAATAGCAAAGTCCTTGGGGTGAATAAAAACAAATTAATCTAAAGTTAATTAAACGCTTAAACTTGATCTTATTTGCAGAGTAACGGATTAGAAAAATGCCTCGAAATTTTAAGCCCAATCCTCGGGGCAAACGCCATCGCTCTTATAAAAAAGAAAATATTGAAAAAGTTTAAGAAGACAAAAGAATAAATAATTTTCGTAAAATAAAGCTGTTTTATTATAAATGGGCTGATTTTAAGATAAATTTACCTGCTTACTTAATAGTGTTGCTTTTGACCCCCTATGTCGTTTTTTTTCACCCCTATGACAGTGTGAATTGCAACACTGCATATTTCTTTGTTTTTTTTTGTATTGCTAATAAAACAGTCTTGGGGTAATTGAAAACTATATAAATAAACTGAGACTTACATAATTAAAGTTGTTAGATTTACAATAAGCTGTTCTACGAAAATATATAAAGCATCCAACCCGTGAGGGTGTTGTTATTCACCCCAGTTTACGGTATCTATTCTAATAAAAAATCTTCAATAATAATTATACTCGTGATTAATGTCGGTAAGTTTAAAATCGAAAATCAATTTGTTAATTTAACTAGCTGTTATTAACAGACTAATAGTTTAGTTCTCATATGTTATTAAATGACTTTGAAGGACATTAAATATAACAAATAACTTTAAATCTAAAACTTAATCCATATAAAAATAAACAATTTATAAGTTTAATTGCTATAAGAGTTGAAGTTGTGTTTCACTAAACTTATCTGAAGTGTGTGCTTTTTAAATTGGATTAGTATTTGGATATTAGTGCACGGAAGATTCTGATTTTTTTGTTTGTAAGGTAGTGTACAGTTTGAATAAAATCCTTTCTCGGATTCTTCTGGCTCTGGTATTGCTTGGCTTAGTCAGTTTGGGAACCGCTAGTACATGATTTCTTGATTACCTATTGTTAGATCAGATCATGATATGTTATTTTATAAATAGTTTCAATAATATCTATATGGTTAATTTTAAACTATTTCCTTATTCTAATTATTGTACTACGTACCAATATCCGCCGAAATGTCATCAGTATAAATTCCATTGTCAATAAGTATTTTTATTTTTATCAAAGTTATCTATGTATTTAATTTGGAGTGGAAACGTTATAATAATAATATTATCATATTATAACTTTAACTAGAAACGTCTTGGATTTGATTCTGATATTTAGTTAAAATAAGATTGTGAATTGATTTGACTTCCGGCAGACATTTAATGCAAGTGTATAAATGGCTGGCCGGCCGGCACTCCGGCAGTCGGTTGTGAGATTTAAATGTGTCAAGTCGAAAGTGAAAAGTGAAATTAGTAAATCAGTTGTTAACTTCGAAGTGCTGTGGTTTTATTCCTGGACTGTCTAACACTATTTAGACCTATTTAGCCTCCTGTGCCTGAGTCTTGTGGTTTTGGCGCTCGTGGGGTGCGAGGACTTTGGCATTTGACTTGCACTTTTGTGACTGTGTACTGTGGACCGAGTGCAAGACAGAATGTGTGTGGTAACTAGAAGCACAACTATTCGTGAACTGGAGACGAAACTAAGGCTGACACTGAGTGAGCTAAAAGAAAATAAGGTCTTGAATGAAAAATTATTGTTAGAGAGAGATGATAGTGAGAAAGAGATTATTGAATTGATTAGTGGCCATGGGAAATTAAAGGCTGAGATCGCTGGGATCCATCGAGAGATGGAAGTTATCACGAATGAGAAGGATAGGTTGCAAAGATTCAAGACTCTGCTGCATACTTTGGGGATGAATATGAGTGTGTGTGCGACATATTGCCAAACTAGTATTAGATCTGAGGAATGCACACAAGCGCAAACTATCTCTTGAGGCAAATAATGAGGATCAAGTAAAGTTTTGTAACGATATACAGTATCAACAATTAGTATTAGGAACAAATAATAGCATAAACAACTACCCTAAAAATCACATATCTAGAAATAGAACAAAAAGGTACAAAACAATTAACAAAGTGATTAAGAAGACCAGTTAAACTAAGAAGAATTAAAAGGGTTAACATTAAAAAACTATATAGAAATATAAACTATATTAGTACCATAACTGATTATAAAACCCAATGTAAACTTTTAAATAATAAAATAGATGAGTTACAAGACTCACTTGCATCAATAAGTTAAAATATGAAATGGCCCAAACAGAGATAGGGGAACATATCCAGGCAATGGACAAGCTCCTATCATTGAGTGCATCTAACGTTGATGCTTTTAACAATCTAGTTAAAGATGGATGTATGTGCGGCGGCCACTTGTGTGATGCGAAAGGGTATGTTTGTGTCGAGCCTGTGGCAGAAACACTTGTGGACTGCTCAGTCACAGAGGTGGCTAGGTGTGAGAATGTCAGTCTTAGTGGACAGAGAGGCAAGGTAATCTATTGCGATAAGATTGGTAGAAATGTAGGTAGGTACCTAGGGGCCATTATGGATGGGCCAATACAAAACTGTTGCTACCAAGGAGCGTCTTTAGCTCAACTTATAGATAATATATGTAAGAACAAAAGTGATTGGAATAAAACCATAATAATTTTATGTGGTAGGCGGAGAAATATTAATAAACTGAAATTAGTTGATTTGATAATTTGATGTCAAAACTTAAAAATAAATTAGTTTTATGCACTTTGCCTTACTCCTCATCGTTGCCAGCTGAAGAAAATAGGCCTAGGCATGGGCTGAATTGCTGCTTGCATACTATGTATATGCATAGTAGTAATTTATGTTAGACTATGTTGACATTAAAAATCAACTGAAATTAAAAAATAATTTATACTTTTTATTTAATAGCTGTAAGAGACAGGTAGCAACATCACTACATTATTCTTTATGTAGACAAACCAACGTTTTGGTTTCTGACCAGGCCCCTATTGGCCAGAATACCCAATTGGGTTACGACTTTTCCCTAGAAAAATTTCCAGGTAATAATATTAATTTAAATTAATAAAGCAGACAAAAGAGATATTGGTAGTAGCGCCTGATGTCACCTTAGTGCATCAGAACATAGGTTTATTAGGTAAAGAGTTAGAAGTTGAGCTTTTTTTGGTTTCTTGCCGGGTAGGAATATTTTGTGTGACGGAGCATTGGGCGAGGTCCTATCAATTAATGTTTGGTTTTGGAGCCCACAAGGTCGCAAGATTATATTGTATGAACAGTGCGATTCGTGGGGGCTCCCTAATATTGGTTCATAATGATATTAAATTTAAGGAACGGAAAGATATTGTTAGTTTCTCTCTTGAGCGAGTAATAGAATTGTCGTCAGAGATGGAGGATGTTATAATTTTGTGTGTTTACAGACCGCCCAATATAAACTATTTAGATTTTGAAAAATGTATGGAGGAAGTGCTTCTTAGGCTACTTCAGAAATGTAAGCGCCTGATAGTGAGTGGTGACTTCAATGTTAATGTACTTGAGGACACTACGGTTTGTATAAATTTTCTAACTTTACTTACAATTTAAGACATAATTTTGGTGAACTAACTAGAATCACGAGCACCTCCTCTACTTGTATTGATAATATATTTACCGATTTTAGTTTGTTTACCGATTTTAAGAATTTTAGTTTGTCACATACAGAACTTGTTACGGACATTAGCTCTGACCACCATGAGCAGATGATTAAATTTAGGTGTCACCTAAAAGTCCAGCCTAGGAATGTTGCTTGCATTCCTGTGACGGGGAACCGCTTAGTTAATTTCAGGAAAAACGTTTTAAGGCGTTTCCCTATACAATTAGAAACCGATACACCAAATACAATGTACCTATAGCTCATTTTTCAAAATTATTGATATTGAATATAAATTTTTTTTTACAACAAAGAGTTTTAAAATAACCAGTAAAAGATCGTTCTGTGATTGGGCAGCTAGAGGTATAAAAATTAGTAGACAGCGATTATATGAACTATATGTCTTACGTGTCGCCTGTTGTCGACAGGGGGGGACAGGTGGATGCAGCCTATTTCGACTTCCGGAAGGCCTTCGACATGGTGGATAACGACATTCTTCTCACTAAACTGGCGGGGGTGGGTTGTAGTCCGCAGTTGCTGTCGTTATTCGCCAATTACTTTAGTCACCGACGCCAATATGTCGATTATAGGGGCTCTTGTTCGGGCGTATACTATACGCGATCCGGGACCAACCAGGGGAGTACCCTGGGGCCTTTGGCATTCTTGGTAATGATCAATGACCTTCCGGATGTCGTTCGGCATGCCGTCTGCCTGCTCTTCGCCGATGACCTGAAGCTGCTTCTGTCGGTGGATGATGAGAGCGATTGTGACAAGCTACAATCGGACATTGACAGGGTGTATGAGTGGAGTGTCCGGAACCTGTTGGATTTCAACGTCTCCAAGTGCGAGGTGGTGAGCTACACCAGAGTGCATGCGCCGCTGCGCCACCCTTACCGTTTGGGAAGTGACCAGCTGCGCCGCGTGGACGCGGTGCGTGACCTGGGGGTGCATATCACCTCGCACTTGAGTTTCAGAGAGCATGTCCGCAGGATTTGTAAGCAAGCCTTTCGTAGCTTAGGTATTGTTCTTCGTACTTGTGCAGGCTTTCACAGCATACATACTGTGAAAGTTCTGTACAACGCATTGGTGCGAAGTAGATTAGAAACGAGTGCATTATTATGGAATCCGTATGAAGCTAAATATAGCCTCATGCTGGAGCGTACACAAAATAAATTTATAAGGTACGTCTATTTAAAACTCTATGGTACGTATCCTTTTTATCCGCTTATGTACCCCACTTTGTTCATTCTGGGCATGGTGGGGTACGAGAAACTCGAGGCGCGTAGAGCGTGGGTACTGGTGAGCTACTTGCTGGCCGTGCTGCGGGGAGTGGAGCACAACGCCATGGTGCTCGAGAGGCTCCGGCTGTGCGTCCCCGTCGGGGGCTTCAGGCGCCGCCGTCGTGGAAGGTTTTTGCAGGTGCCCTGGTGTCGTACCGAGCTGCTCCGGCAGTCGCCGCTGGTTCGTGGCATCCGGCTGCTTAACGGCCTAGCCGGCACGGTGGACCTCTTCATCTGCAGTAAGCCTGACTTTAGGAGGGTTGCCATGCGCTATATATGCTACAAAATGAGTTAATCTCTCTGTTTGTTTTATTATGTTAATTTTTTTTATTATTGTTATGTGTTGTTACGTAATGTTAATTTTTTTATTGTTACTCCAATAATGTCAAAAGGTCCTCCTGTTAGGACATTATTGTACATTTATGTAAATAAATAAATATAAAGAAAAATCTGTTAATCATTGCCCAGATTTTCAAAACTATATAAAAATTATTCTAAGGTCTTCAAAAAAGTTTGTGCTCAATTGCAATTGCCGAAAAATTGTACATACCTACAGAATAAAATAAAAAATGCCACTAATGTTGTAAAGGAAACCTGGAACACAATTAAACTTGAAAGTGGTAAAGATGTCTCTCACATTAATGAACCAAAACTTATAGTTGGTAAAAATGTAATCACAGACCATCAGCAGATCTCAAGTGTGTTTCAGGATTTTTTCTCTAATATTCCTGTCCCAATAACTAAGCCACTAAATGCTTGTTCAGAGAGTGCTAGATATATATTAGAAAATAATGTGCCAAAATGTGATAGTTGTTTTAGTTTCAGAGAAATCAGTACTATAGATGTCATCAAATGTTTTAAATCACTCCAGAAAAAGAAAACTTGTGATCTGTGGGGCCATTCAGTAAAGGTTTATTCAGCTATTGTACATTTGGTTGCACCTAAGTTGAACATTATATTTCATCAATGTATCAAATGCGGAGAGTTTCCTGATCAGATGAAATACGGTAAAATCATTCCATTATTTAAATCTGGTAGTATCACTGACCCTGCTAATAGGCAAGACGACAAATTTTGAGAAACTGTTCTAAAATATTTGGAAATATATACGGATTATAATAAATATAATATTTCTGCGGAAAATTAAGGTTTAGTACTTAAAAAATGATTTTTGATTCATAAATTTAAAATTTGCACCAAAACGCGTCAAAGTGTCATGGCGTCGCTTGCATACGTCACTTTAGAGTACAAGGAACATTCGGTATATGTAAACATTATCTAGTTCATATTTAATTTGGTAATTTTACTAGTTTTTACATTAAAACATGACTTCGAAAGCATATAGGTGGTGTTCCGTCCCTCTGTGTACAAATACGTCCATAAAAACTTGTGAGAAGTTATTTATTTTCGTTCCTTTCGATAAGAAATTAAGAAAGAAGTGGCTTAAACTTGCAAGACGTGATATGGAAGGAATATTACCCACTACACAGCTTTATTTTTGTGAAGATCACTTTGACGTAAGTATTTCCTTTTTTATTTTGTAGAATTTTGTTGCCTAAATTAATTTTAAGCTTATTTTATGGGAAGAAGTAAACATTGATATACCAACCTTCAAAATTTTTTTTCTCTTACTCAGTGTTACTTATTGAAATCAAATCCTAATATTGAATGTTATACTGAAATAGGTACAATAGCTATGCTTTCAACGAATTATTTTATGGTTTAAATAGTTAATTAACTGGTTAATACACAATATGGAAGTTTTAACATTTCTAAATTCTGCTGAACAGAAGTCTTTGTTTGATGCCAAAAACGTTCCTAGCATTATCAAATCGATTCTTGGTAAATTTGCGCTTGAAGCTTTTGTAAATCCTTGTTCCATGACTCAATTTACACAAAAGAAATTGAAGTAAATAAAACCTTAGCAGCGTAATTAATTAAAAAAGCGAGCGAGTGTGTAGTAATACAAGTGTAAACAAAGAGAAAGAACTCTGACGGAACGTCATGCGCTCTGATTGGCGTTCAACATATCATGGCGGATTGCCGTATTTAGCGATTTTATTTTATCGATTATTATATTAATCTTACAGGGAGAAGTCGCGTCATTTGGGGGAGGCCTATGTCCAACAGTGGATTGATACAGGCTGATGATGATGCTGATATTAATCTTGGTTTTAATTATGAAAAGAATCAGAATTTTAGAATCAGGAATTTTGTAATAATATACACACAAAATATTTCAATAAAATTCACTTGTTGTCATCATGCCTATTATAGTCCTATCTTAATGCTACCAGCTTTTAGCAATATATTTGAGAAACTTATTCTAAATCAATTGCTAGTACATTTTAACCGTTATAAGATTTTTAATAAGCAACAGTTTGGTTTTACAAAGGGTCGATCAACAACAGTTGCTGGGGTTGATCTTATGAAATATATATTTGAGTCCTGGGAGGAAGCAAAGGATACTCTGTGTGTCTTTTGCGATCTTACTAAGGCGTTCGATTGCCTGCACCATAAAACTCTGATCATGAAGCTTAAGCATAACGGTATAGGTGATAGGGCACTGGATCTAATTGCATGTTACCTGAGGGGAAGGATCCAGAGTGTTGAATTCGGCGGAGCTAGATCGAGCGGCAGCTCGGCTGCTATAGTTGTTCCGCCGGGTTCCATTCTTGGGCCCTTCCTTTTCTTAGTTTATATAAATGATTTACCTTATTTAAGTCAGGGCCGTTGCCACATGGTGTTGTTTGCGGATGACACTTCTATATTGTTTAAAGTTATTAGAGGAAAAGACGAAACAGAGAGGATATGTGGGATGATTTCAGAGGTGGAACAATGATTTAGAATAAACAATCTTGCTTTTAATTGTAATAAGACGGTTTACTTTGCCAAATGCTAGGAGCTCAACTACTAGCATCGTAATTAATGATGTGGCTTTAGATATTGCGGGGTCACTACCTTCTTGGGGTCACAATGGACTCAAAATTACAGTTTAGCGAGTCCATCGGTGGTCTGGTGAAAAGGCTAAGTTCTGCAGCTGATGCGGTTAGGAAAATAAGACACTTGACTTACGTGAATACAGCGACACTTGTTTATTTTAGTTATTTCCATAGCGTCATGTCATACGGGTTTCTTTTGTGGGGCAATTCTGCTGATATTAATTCAGTATTTGTGCTGCAGAAGAGAGCCATTCACTCGATCTACCGTATGGACCCTCGTGAGTCTTTAAGAGATGTGTTTAAGACAATAAATATACTGACTGTGGCTTCTCAATGTATATGTATATATATGATAACTTAGTCTATGTTAAAAAAAATATTATTGATTACAGGCTTGTAAGAGATATGCATAGTTGTAACACACGCAATGAAAATAAATTGTTTATAGTGTTTATAGTTTAAAGCTGGCTCTAGACTAAAAAGAATAAACGATTCGTTTATGGGCCTGGGCATAAAAATGTATAACAAACTTCCAGAGTCTATAAAGTCTTCACCTCTAGACAAATTTAAAGCTCGCACTAAAGCGACGTTGATCGAGAAGGGCTACTACAAAGTGAAAGACTATCTAAATGACATTATGTGACGTTTCATCTTGGTGTGATTGCAGCCTCACGGTGCATGTTCTTATTGGGACCCCCTTTAATATGTTGCTCATAATATTCGTTGGTTGCTGGTTGGGCTGCAGTCTCATTCTGATGGATTATTTAATTAAGTTGTAATGAAATATGTCTGCAGAGTTTCTTGGCATTTCTTCTCTGCAGGATTTTGCTTTACGAAATGCCAATAGTTTAATTAGATCTATTTAATTTTTTTTTAAATTAACTAATTGTACTTCATGACAACTTTTCCAGTGGAAATATTTTTTTTACTTTCAATAAGTGATTTTATAATCCTCATATTGAATAAAAAGCATTTCATTTCATATTCCCTAATCCGTTTAACAGCATATGCTGCGGAACTAAGTTTTTTAGATAAAACGCAAATGTGGTCTCCTCACTGCAGCTTTGAGTCTAAAGTTATCCCTAAAGGTAAGCGTCCATATATCGGTATCGTAAGTATCGCACGCAACGCACGCATCGGATTGTATTATTCTTTGTATAGAATCTCATACTCGAGCGTCCACTATGTCCGCATCGTACGAATCGCATTAAACTGCTTGTCGGAAATGCCGGTGATGTTGCTCCGAGGGGCAACTTTTACGTTGCGTGCCGATGACGTCATACGGAATACCGATCAGGTGGACGCGCCCCCGCTTTATACCGTAATTACGTTTACACCGAAATTACTCAAATATTAAGAAAATGGAGATACCAGCCAAAGTATCGATATCCGTCCCTGGCTCAGAATTAATCAGCTGGTTGACCACCGACTGCATCTACATTTTCCATAACAAGTGGCGGCGGCATTGACGGCATTCCGATTGCTGGAACTTCCATCGGCAAATCCGATCGCTGCGTATACAGTGGACGCACAGTCAAAAAATAATCCGTTTAATGCGATTCCTCCGATACTCACGATACCGATATGTGGACGCTTACCTTAAGAAGACAGTAGTATTTATTTTATATATTATCTCATTATTTATTATTAAATTGGTTTCGACGCTATTAACATTTGGCAAAGTAAAAATACATTTTGTTTTATTATTATTAAGAACTAAATTGTTATATTGAAACCATTAAACTACATCTCCTATCACCGAGTTTTTTGCTTGCGACTCATCAATTTTCCTGCAAATTTTAAAGATTAGGGATGTGTCATCAGCAAAAAGGACCGTCCTGCACCTATCTTGAGTTAATAAAGGTAAGTCATTTATTTATACAAGGAAAAGAAACTGACCTAATATTGAGTCTTGAGGCACCCCCATCTGGACTAAACGACCCGATGACTGCTTTACACCAATAGTTACTTTTTGTACTCTTTTACTTAAATATGATTTTATTACATTTAGTGAATTATTTTTAACTCCATAATACTCTAATTTTCTTATTATTATATCATGCCTAACACAATCGAACACTTTAGAAAGATCACAGAAAATACCAAATGATAGCCAATGGAACTACCCGGGAGGCGTGAAGTGGGAACGTGGTGGCCTTCTTCAAATAGGGAGATAATAATAATAATGCGAAGTACATTTAAGACTCGTGTTAAGGATACTAGTCAACGTTTATTTAAGAAATATATACTTATTATAGATAGATAAATACATATATTATAATCAACGATCTGACCCAAAAGCAGAAACAAAGCGTAGTTCTTAATTCTGCCTCTACCGAGATTCAAAGCCGGGACCACACGGTTAGCATTCAGTTGGTTAAGTTATCACGCCACAGAGGTCGTCGAGATAAGACCCTATTGACATTTAAGTTTTTATTTTCATCAAAATCGGTGACAGGGTTCAAAGATCAAATCTTCGCATGTCTTATAGTTTCAGACTTTCCCATACTGACCGATTTGAATGTGTATTCGGGTCGCTAATTATGTATACCTTTACTATTACAATATTGTTTCATTGTTATTTCTTAATGAAAATATCATATAACTCAAACAGAAAATTTAAATATTAAATTGATATTTTAATTTCAGAAGTAAATTTTACGGTTATTCAATATGAACGAACCTTAACAATTACAAAACAAAACAAAGGCGTTGGCTCCACCCCTAATGAAGGCCTATCTCACTCTTTCAATATTGGAAATGTGCGAGAGACATACTCAGTACTCGTTTGTTAAGAAAAAAGACTAGGTACAGTAATAAAAATGAATAAAAAAATATATGGGAAATTACAGTATGAAGAGAGATTATAACGAACACTAATCGGCAGTAAGACAAAAGATAGGTAGAATTTCATGTGAGCCAATATGGGCTCACTGACTTTGAGCCACTGCGAGAAATGTCACCTTTATCAGTCGTAGCATGCTTGTACGCATATGTAAGGCATTTATACACATACGAGTATGTTCAAAAATTAACGAGAATTTTTCAAATTTTGCGGGTTTGGAGAGTCTGTCTGTATAAATGTTTTCTTTAGATTGTTGGTACACATGCTCCTGAAGTTCTATAAAATTTTCGGCAATATTCATTGATTACTTTTTAAGTGACAGCCGCTAAAGTTAGACGTGTTTTTCGAGCTCGGCTATTTTCGTTTGTGCAAAAAAATTGATTAAAGAGTGTGTATTCAATTTTGCGTAAAAATGAGATAAGTGTAGTGAAGTTTTTAAAATGCTAACAAAGGCATATGGCGAGTCTGCTGTGAGTAAAGCAAGGATTTACGAGCGGTATAAGTGTTACCAAGATGGCTGCGAACGACCCGAACGCCCAACCACATCAAAAACTGATGAAAACGTGAAAAAAGTTAAAGAAATGGTTATGAATAATCGTCGAATCACAATCAGAGAAGTCGCTGATGATGTTGGCGTATCAGTTGGCTCATGCCATGAAATTTTTCCGGATGTTTTAGGTTTGAAACGTGTGGCAGCAAAATTCGTTCCAAAATTGTTGAATTTCGAACAAAAACAGCGGCGAATAGAAATTGCTCAGGAGTCGCTAAATGAAGCTAATAACGATGCAGAACTACTTAAACGTGGTATAACAGGTGACGAAACATGGGTTTACGGATATGATGTCGAAAATAAGGCTCAATCGTCCCAGTGTCACAGCGTTCTGGATCGCTGAGACCGAAAAAGGCTCGACAAGTGCGGTCGAATTTGAAGGTTAGGCTCACAGTGTTCTTCGATTTTAATGTCATAGTGCATCACGAATTCTTGCCACAAGGTCAAACAATCAATTAGGAGTAATACCTACAAGTTCAACGCCGTTGGGTGAAGCAATCCGAAAAAAACGTCCAGATTTGTGGCAAAACAATTCATGGCTTTTGCACCATGATAATGCACCTGCTCACACTTCATTGCTTGTTTGTGATTTATTTGGCCAGAAACAAAACTGTAACGATGCCTCAGTCTCCATCTTCGCCAGATATGGCTCCATGTGACTTTTTTATTTCCAAAAATAAAGAGAACATTAAAAGGCCGTCGTTTTAAAAGCATAGATGACATTAAAAGCGAATCGCTGAAAGAGCTAAAAGCTATTACAAAGATCGAGTTTCAAAAGTGTTTCGAGGATTGGAAAAAACGTTGGTATAAGTGTATTATATCCTTTGGTTTGGCTTTGGAGGGGGATTACTTTGAAGGGAACAAAATAGATATTTATGAATAGATAAATATTTTTTTCATAAAACAAAAGTTTTCCTTATTTTTTCAACACACCGTACATACATTCACACCTCGACCAGGGGTGGATATAGGGGTGGATGAAGATCACGGATCCCAACTCCTCTCGCTCCTGAAAACGACTTTCACTTCATTTCATCTATAACCCTCCTCATGCACACTCGGCGGTTATTGGTACGTGTACCGTCTGTCTTTTTCAATATGTCGTCTATCTTACTGTCGTAAGTGTTATTGGCCCGAGCCCTACCAAACCGTCGAAGCATGTCCTCTTCAATCCTAGACACAACATCTACTTGCAAATTGCACCTTTCCTCATACACTACATGTGTGCAGGTAAGTGTTCTTTGAGTCACCTGATCCAACTGCGACACCTGCAGATTCATGGCGATGTGGTGGAAGATGGTCCCCAGTTTGAACCTAGCGCCGATGCTGCCAATGGGAAAAAACAATACATGTATTTAACTGTATTTCATTCCTTAATACATAAAATGCAATCTGTGTACGGATATGAGATATGTAGTCCAGCGTGTCTGATTGGGGATCCTACGAATTAGCTCAAATTGATTGCAACTTGTAGTGAGCGTCTACTTTAAATAAATGTGTATTTAAGACGCATCATTATTTGGGATGTAAGGGGGCACTCTATCACCCTAGTGCCCCAAGCCAACCTCATCTGCCCGATGTGGATCCCGCTGTCTAACGAATGGGGCTCTGGCTACTGACAAATGGCTGTATAACCATTTAGATATCAAGCGTAGCTAAATGCAACAGACCTGAGACGGGCAGCAGCGTCACTGGTGCTAAGAGCGTTCTGCACTCACCAATCCGCCTGCCCAGCGCGCTGACCTCGGAGAATACCCCCATATGCAAAAAGCCAATAACACATGGCCCTAGTTCCCGGTCGCCCTACTATTCCGACCTACGGCAGAGGCCTCGGTTACGGTAGAGCAAGGGGTGCTAAGAATCTCCGGGTTACGGACAGCTGCGACAAATTGACCCTGGCGACGTACATTATATAAGGTAGCATGTTCTAGGAATATCAGAGGAGGAGCTTCGTCAATTACCCAACGTCTCAAGAAGACTATCCGAAGCACGTCATTGAGCAAATTCGGGGGTCGAAAGTCTTTAAGAAAAGAATGAGCAGCACTAATCCGACGAAGCTGAAAACCTCAGCCTTCAATTCCATACAGACAGCTTCGAGAACTGTGTCATGTCTTCTCGTCGCCACTATCACTATGTCGTAAGACCAGATTTATCGATCAGTGCGTCCTACTTGTAACGACATACGGTGTTGAGACGTGTGGCCTGACAGTCGGGCTGGCTCACTGATTGTCGCTCAAACAAGCACTGGAACGTTCGATGCTGGGTATCTAGTTAAGTGGCACAGTCCGGAAAGACATTATCCGACAATGTTGCAGTGAGCTGGCCTCGTCTGTCATAGAATCGACGACTGTTGAAGCAAAGTTGTGCTCGAATGGCGGCCGCGTCTCGGTATACGTAGTGTAGGACGCCTCCCTGCTAGGTAGACCGATGACTTGAAAAAGGTCGTAGGTAGTGGTTGGCTAAGGACCACGAATGAACGTGTTTCGTGACGTAACCTTGGGGAGGCCTACGTCCAGCAGTGAACTGAGATAGGCAAATTAATTGATGGATTGATAAAACGCAGAGTCATGTTACCATCAACATGCAGGACAAGTGCATAAGAAAACTTAACTTCCATGGAACATAGTCCGGGGTTCGAAGCCTATATATAGCCTCTTGATGCAGAGTCAACCCCGTCAACGACTAAATATTTCTCATTCAGACATGGCAGTTATAGGTTCTTATTGTTAGGTCTCGTGCTAGCCTGGGAAGTAAACACTAACTAGCTGCCGTCGAAGGTGACGATTAACGGCGAGGGGTAAATGGAATGCATTGGGCGATGGCCTGGCAGTGTATATGTATGTATAAAGATCATAAGTAAACTCACGCTTCGACGAACTTGGCGGGGTTCTTGTTGATGTAGTCCATGAGGAACTTGGCGTTGCCTGGCGCGTGTTGCACGTAAAGGACGCACAGGACGAGACGGTGTGACACGAAATCGTAATCAGTTAAGATCGTGTCAAGCACCCTGCAACACATTGACAACATATTTTTATACACATTTTATATATATTTTTCATAAATGTCTTACTCGATTGCATTAGGTTTAACCTGTAATGATCGATGTATGTGGAAGAATAAATAAATATATAAATAAATAAATAAAATATTATTATATATTCGAATAGATGCACGTCCTCTAGTCCAAGTGACGAAGGAGATCGTCTCGTGTAGGAAAGCACACAACACAACCTTCTTGGTCAATTTTTAGCATGAATCTGGGGGATGTCATATGGAATATAAGTGGAAGGTTGCTAACCCATGGCTCAACAGATTCCATTGACCCCTACTCCCTTAGACGCCTTCTACGAGATGCCGGGAAGAAGTTGGCATTCTTCTGCATCAACAGAAATGTAGGAGATTCACGTTGAGCATATGCACATGGTGTATCGATGGGCTGTTATTGCGCCTTCACTTCAGATGAAGATCAAGTTCAGTTCTGCCAGTTAGACTTATTCCTGCTTATAGAACATATGGCAGTTACATAGACGCCGTATTGCAAATGGGTGACGATAAAAGTACGTTTGTATGAGTTGAGTGTCAAATAAGTGATAGTGGTTTGTCAGGATCGGGACAGATGGGGATCCGTGATATCTGCCACTGACCCAAGTGCCTCAACTCCGCCCGTGGAGCACCCTGCTGTCTAACGAACGAGGCTCCAGCAACCGACA